>VAHH01000049.1:0-77946 GCA_013357305.1 Radopholus similis
GAATGGAACTGTTAAATCCGACATTTATTACTCTCTCATTGCCCATTCGAATCCAACTCTTGTATTCGCTTTGCAATGGCGTCACCCCTCTGCCGCAGCAGCTGAGTCCGAAATTCGCCCACTTTTATTAGGGTGCGGATTGAGTGAATGTCGTTGTCCTAAACGGCACTTTTTTATAGCTTTTCTTTGTTTATCTGACAATTGCGAAGAGGCTGGCCATTTGCTTTGCATTTCGGTCGGCGCACTTCTTCAGGTCGTTCAGATATGCCTCCGGAATAAGATGCCGTTTTGAAGTGGCCACATCGGGGCGATAGAATTTTAGGTGCTTTTCTTCGCGAAAGCCTTAAACAGTTGCGGGTCTGAACGTTCAAATCCAATGGACTTTTAAAAAAAGGACCTTCTTGTACTTCCGGCTGCTCCCATCCGCCGTCGTTTTTTGCAGTTCCCGGTGGCGAATTGGATTCTTTTGACTGTTCTTTGGGTGTATCACTTCTTTTGGATGGCGAGCTTGACGGATGTTTTGAGCGCAAGGCTGAGGCTTTTTGTTCTACATTGATGCTCTGAAGTTGTGGGGTCGACAACGAGTTGGTGGGAGTGTTTGCTTTGGAGTTGTGATGCTGGTCTGGCCCACTCTGGCAGGTTCTTTTATGGCTGGCGCTCGCCTGCCCAGAAGAACTAACCTCTGCTCCGTGGTGATGGTCCTCCTCTTTGCCGTGGTGAGAGTTCCTATTGTGAACTTCGGTGCTGCTGGACACTTCATTGGCTGATTGTTTCTTTTGCGAACTAGACGACACTGCCTTTGATTCATCCTCGTCAATTCGTTGTCTTTTTGCTGTATTGGATGTCGAAGAGGAGCATATCTTGTTGGCGGGCGTGGAGGAGTCTGGTTTGACGGTAATTGTATGCGAAGAACGTGGTGTTAAAGATGTGCTGACTCCTGGTCGATGGCGTTGCTTATTCGTAGATGTGGAAGAGACTGGAAATGAAACGGGATAAAGCGAGTTGTTGCAAGATTCCTGATACTTTTCGCCGATGAATTTGCACTGTTCTTTGTTGCCGAAGTAGTGCTTGTGGCGCTGGCTTTCACGTTTTCGAATTGCTCTCGTTCTGCCTGCTTCCACTCTGCTGGTTTTTCCCACTGGGACACCTCCGTCTCGCGATTGTAGTAGTAACTGATACACAAAAAGAAAAAAGCAATATTTCTAAATATTATTTCATTCCAAACGCCATTTTTCAGTCAGTGGATCAGGAATGGTTATGCATCCAACTTTTTCATCCAAAGCGTTAACATACCGTTTTCCGGACGACGAAAACTGCTCGCTCCATGGTCCGATTTCTTTCAAGCGATGCATCGAAGGAGTTTCCTAAAGAGAAATTGAACAAAAAATGCAATTAAAAACTTAACCATGGTGAATGTTATAAATTTTAGAGATGTAGGACAAACAAATGCAGATTGGATGGTGGGTAGTAAATTTAAAGTATTTGTTGTTCAATTTGGGAACAGAATTATGCTAAAATTTTAAGAATTCAACGTTCTTGCCTATTGGAATGGCGCAGGAAGGGTATGATTTGCTTTGTGTGGAAGGACCTGTTAAAATTCCAATTTAAGGGGTTCCCTTTGTTGAGACAGCTGGCGCTGAAAATCCTTTCAATTCCTTGCAGCATTGCGCACTCAGAAAGGGCATTTTCTCGTTTGCGCTACATTTACAACAATTACAGACGCTCACTTTCATCTAACACCATCTCGTCTCTCATCTGCCTCGGATCATTGCAATTTGAAGATTTATACGATTAAAAATCGAACTGATTCCAAATATTGTTGCCAATTCTCAATCATTTTTCTTCTTTTATATGTCGCCAAATAAATATTATTTATTATTTTCGGATGTTATAGAGCATTTTCCGGGGGTATGTAAATTTATGGGTAACGAGTCGAAATGACTATTAATTTTATTAATAAATAATTGATTATTAGGCGAAATTATATTTTACAAAAAAATTCTCCACAAAAAAATGAAATTATACATGATCAATGTCGTAATCATGCATGTAATGGTGGAGCAAATTGTGCTTTTTGTTCGTTTTTGTTTGTAACGTTCGTCTGTTCGAACGCACATTTTCGCTGTTCGTCCCTTCTCTGCGTCTATGACCAATGTGCGTATTTGTGCGTTTTGTGCTTTTTGCCACCCCTAACTAAGGGTCGGCAAATGTGACAAAATTTCAGATTTGTGACATGGCTAGAGAAAGAGAAATAAAAAGACAGAATCTAGTATCGGGGCTTGTGGCCTCCTCGTAATCTTTGGCCTATAATCTGGTCCTCACGATATTCCGTTAAATATAGAGAATGGGATAAGACAAGTTCCGACTAAATAAAATACCTACTGCGAATGCAATTCAAACCAATTGTCATGTCTCATGTGATAAAATATTTTGTCATATTTACATTTATTTAGTATGTCGCTTTATTCTTTGTTGGTACCTAGGTATATATAGCCGATTCCCTAAATTGTTCTTCATTCTCCGACGTTCTCTCCTTTTTTCGCGGGAAAATTGTTATATTCCACTTGCTCGATGCAGTAGTCACCGCCGCTCTGTCGATGGATCTCATCTTAGTACTTCTCTTGCGTCGGCGTCTAAATCCTATCATTCCACCGTAAGCATTTGAACAACATGGGCTAATGATTGCTGCGGGGGCGGCGGCATAAATTCCAGCTGCATATGCTGGAGCTGTTCTTCGAATCAAGATACTAGTGTTGGCTAAATGGATTTACCAGTATAAGGCGTTCCGTAGGCACCCAGAAAAGGTGTGTAGCCACCAAGGCCAAGTGACCAGTCGGCACCGAGAAATCCTCCACTCCAACCAAGACCGTTAATGCCGCCCCAAGGACTCATACTGCAACCGAACGGGCCTAAACCGCCTCCAAAACAGGCATTTGATGGCGAGACAGTGCATCCAATGAAGCCAATAAAAGAAATAGTGAGACAAACGCGCATTTTGTCAGTAGGTGGTGCAGAATTTTACTTGGGTATTTTGAAGGAATGATTGTGTGACTGACTCTATTTTGGACCAGAAAGTTTGGTGCAATGTTTGTGGTTTTTCCATGTATATATGCGACAGTTACCCCATTTGAGTGGACTTGACTTCCTTCTTTTTGATGACCCATGCGATCCAGTTATTGCGCCTCCTCCACTTTTACTTAGCAATCCGGTCATCGTAGGATAGCCAATAAAGAATAAGCATCAACCAAAAATAGAGTGCAATAAATTGATTTGTAGTAAAATAGGTCCATTGAAAAGCAACAATAACAGTTAGAGGAGGTGTTCAGGTTGTCAAGCATATGCGCATTTAGGCAGTCAATGTCGGCCGTCTCAACTTATGCTCGGCTGCTCGCTATTTGAGTTGACCAATTCGAAGAATTGGGAATGTTTGTTTGCCATCAGGTTGGTAGGTGTGTCAAACTCGACAAGACTGCCACTGGATAGCACCATAATTCGATCGTAGTCCAGTACAGTGCTAATGCGGTGTGCAATCGTTAGAATGGTGGAGTGCTTAAAAATTACAAAAATATGCGTTAAATTTGTTCATTTTACCTGAAACTCGGAACGGATTGTTTTTTGGATGAGCGTGTCTGTTTGTGCATCAATAGATGCTGTAGCTTCGTCCAGCACAATCACGGCACTTCTGCGCAGAATGGCACGTGCCAGACACAGGAGTTGACGCTGTCCCACACTGATGTTGTCCCCACTCTCCGCGATCTGGTGAGATAGGCCTTCATGTTGTTCCCGTACAAACTCCTTCAGATGGACGTGCTCAAGGGCCATCCACAGTTCCGCATCGGTGTATACGTTAAATGGATCCAAGTTGAAGCGAAGAGTGCCAGAAAAGAGAACGGGGTCTTGAGGGATGATCTGTCACGATGAAAAGAAATGAACAATCAAGAGAGAGATAGGCTTTCGTACTGTGATGCGCGAACGCAGCTCCTGGAGACCGAGTCGAGCTATATCCACCCCGTCGATTAGAATTCGACCTCCTGCCGCCTCAACGATGCGGAACAGAGCCTAATCAACTGATTATTGGTTGAATTCATATTTTTACCAGTGCTAGTGAAGTCTTGCCGGCGCCAGTACGCCCTACCACGCCAACCTTCTCCCGGGGTCGAATCTCTGCATTGATGTTGCGCAGCGACAAATCCAATTCGAGCCGATAACGACATGAGAATTGCTCAAAGTGGATCGCACCCTTTCCTGGCCAATCCGCCGATGGACCTTGGCCCCTTGGGCTCTGCCAATCCGCCTAAAACTCGACGACACAAACCTAAATATTTTTGAAGTCCACAACACACCTCTTGGGGGCAACGCATGTATTCGAGAATACGTTCCACCGAAACAACGCTGAGTTCTACGTCGTTGATGTTACGCACCAAAAATCCGAGCATGAAAGTGATCTGGGTAGGGAAAACGGAACAAGATATCGTGTAACACTATTTGAAATTGGTGCATCATTAGTATTCAAGTATTCACATCCAAACTGCGTGATACGGACAACCCAATAAGTCCAGCAGTAACTGTTCCCCATTGTTTGGACAGAACGGCTAGAACTGCGGAAGACAAGATGACAATGTTCCCAATCAACTCAAGTCTGATGGATAGCCAGCGACTGGCAATCAGCGAGAAATATCTGAAGGGAGAAATAGTGGTGATCCGACAATTAAAGACTTGCCTAAAACCAATTTGCCTATCCAATTTGATGGAAAAGGCATCGAAGAAGCCCGCTGCCACTCCGTAAGCACGGATGGACACAGTTCCAGCGATTGTTTCACCAAAAAGATTGTATAGTGGAGAGCGTGAGACCGATGAAAGACGCTGTAGTTGACGGGAGGTGGGAATGAAGAAGATCTTAACAATAATAGAAAATGTATAAAACATGTATTCCATAATCCATTCATGCCAGGATAAGCACGTAGAGAAGCGAGATTGGAATGTCGACAAGGACAAATAGGGGAGTAGAGATGGCCACGATCAGCATCACTTGCAGAACCATTAGCAGGGAAATGGTGAGGTAACGGAACGCACCGGCCAGTCGCAAATCCACAGTGTCGAACTCCTATTTTTGTAAAATCTTAGTATCAAAATTTTTCATTTTTGCAGTGTTTTGGAAGACAGGTATTTTTCATCCATTTACCTTTCCAAATCTGTTCAGCACTCTGCCAAGCGGAGTTGTGTCGAAGAAAGAGACTGGAGCATGCATGATGCGTTGCAGCAGCGGCCCGTGCAAACGAATGCTGGCTGACACACTGCCCATGATTTGGAATACGTTGGAGAGGCCGAGGAAAATCACTTTTTGTTAGAGGGGATTTAGTTCCACAATAAGATGGGGTAAATACCAATCAGGCAGCCCTGGAAGGCGTACACTCCCAAACGGATTGCAAGTGACATTTTTGGCTGACCAGAAACGGCACTAGTGGCCGAATTGTCGTCGGACCAGCTGGACAACCAAAAGGACTGGGCCATACTGGTGGCCGTGTGAACAACCATGAAAACGCAGAAACCGGCGAACAGGGGCCAACGCATGGCGGCGAAGTAGTCGCGATAGACCCGGGCACTCACTCGTCCAGTCTCCGCCGTCTCATCTCGCACCAGTCTACCACCTTCTGTTGCAACCTTTGACACTTTTTTTGGCATCTGCCGAGACGATGATGCCCTGCTTCGTCTGCTCATTGTTGCAGTTCGTCGCCGCTGTCTAGCAGTGGTGGATGCGCTGCTCCTTGTCCGCACCGTTTCCGTGCCCGATTCCTCCGCTTTCTCCTCCCTATCCTCGTCCTCATCGCCATCCAGATTCCCCTCGTCGCTATTCCCGTCAAATGCAGCACTCTGCGCGTTATCATCCTCTTCCATTCGGGCAATCATTTGTGCTGTTCCCTCATCCCGAAGCAGTTCCGCGTATGTGCCCTGTCGCTTCACGTGTCCTTGTTCCATCACGACAATCCAATCGCAATGGCTGAGATAGGCCAGCGAATGGGTGACCAGAATTCGTGTTGACCCCTTCGCCATAGACTCGGGGCCAATAGCGCGATCGAACAGATGTCTGCCCACAATGGCGTCGACCGCCGATAGAGGGTCATCCAAAAGATACACGTCGGCGCGACGATACAGAGCTCGCGCCAAATTGACCTGTAAATGAGGAATTGGAGGTAAAATGCCAAACAATGTTCGCTTTTTGCACTTGCCCTGGCCTTTTGCCCTCCGGATAGGTTTATGCCCTTTTCGCCGATTTCCGTCCCATCTCCGTTCGGCAGTACGGCCAAGTCAGAGCGTAGTGCGCAGGCATCCAGGACTTCAGTGTATAGTTTTTCATCCACTGGTTCGCCCTCATGCACATTGAACAAAATGTTTTCGCGCACGGTTTGATTAAGAATCCACGGCTGGGAACAAACAGATTGGACAGAGTTGAATAGAAAGAACCTGCTGCGGAACGTAGGCGACACTTCCACGCAACCCAACGTAACCGTGAACTTTGTGCATCTCGCCGAGTATGGCGGAGAGTAGCGACGACTTTCCGGCGCCCACCTTGCCCACCACGGCCACAAGCAATCCCCTGTCATTTGGCAATCAGCTCGTCCAAGTAAAGTCAATTGCCTGCGAATGTGCAGCTCCACATTGTTCAATGAGTGCGCGATGTTCGAACGCGGCAGGTGACTGCTTCTTTGCTGCCAATCGAACGACGCAAACTCAATATCCACTGCGCGTTCGTCTGAACCCGTTCCAAACAAATTAAATTCTGTATTTTTAATTTTTCGCGCACATTCTGCCTCCAATTCCCGGTTAACTGCCAGCGGGTCCACTTCCTCTGCCACCATGAACTCCTTCAGACGCCGATTGGACACAGCTGTCTGAACCATTTGGGCGACCAGTTCTGCGAGTATCATCATTGGCACGCGAAGTTGGGAGAACAAAGTGAGAGAGACGAAGGCCACCTCGGGGGTGAGCAGGTGATTAACCGGGTCCGAGAGGATGTAGATGGAGAAGGAGATGATCGCCACCAGAAACGGTGAGGCAATATTCAACACCTGTTGGTACTAATGAATTTGCTGTTCCCCTGCTTTTCTGCACTTCTGTTGTCGTGCGCAACAGTGAGGCCTTCTTCAGCAGCCGTATCTCCTGACGGCGGATCGTCTCAATGGCAGCCATCATCGGCACTTCCCAGGCGTACAGTTTCACAGCCCGAATGCCAGTCAATACTTCGTTTGTCATGCGCAGCCGTTTATCCTGACAGCCATCGTATTTAATAATCGGATAAGATTAATTTTCCTCCAAACTGTGCAGAAATATTCGGTATTTTTACCACTTTTTCTTCGAATCGATTGAGTTTGATTTGATACCGAACCTTGCAGCTCATTTGCTCCATTTGCCAGCGTTTTGTGAAGCGCACTACCACCAGATTGCATGGCACCAGTGCCACCATAACAAACACTCCGCCAACAACTGCCCAGCCAATGGTGCGCTGTAGCAGGTAGAGCGAAATGACCACTTGCAGCGGGGAGGACCAAAGCTGTTGGAGCAGCGGTGTGATCTGAGGATCAATTTATCGGCGAATGTTTTAAAGAAAAAGGACTGTTTGAAAGCGATCGACGTCGATGGCCATCAAATTTGCAATCTCCCCGCTGGTCCTGCCTCGTCTGGCACTGCCCGACAGACGTCTTTGAATTAAGTTTTTCATATTCCAAACCATTTTTAAAATTTATTTGCATTTTTATTAAATAAATGCTTACAATGTCTTCGCGTACACGGCAGAAGTGAGAACTGACTGGACCTGACAGCCGACAGAATTCATCAGGATGAAACTGGAAAAGGGACGACCCTTTATGATCGATAATCGCTAATCACCAACTATTGGTTCATCAGCAGAGAGCGCAGTTCGGAGGCGCCGAAAAGGGTGGCAGCCAGCAGGTAGCCGATCCACGACGGCAGACTAGGGTCCTCCACAAAGGCAATCAACTGGCTAGAAGGGGCAGTAATTGGACAACGGCGAATGCGTGTAAATCAAAACCCAAGCAGCAGTGGGTTGGCGAATTGGAGCAGGTCGCTGATGAACTTGACAACCATTGCTCCGCACACTTCCCACTTGAACAGACGCCACAGGCACGCGATAATGGAAGGGGGCGGCCGATGGTGCGCTGCTGCCGCCGTTCCATCCTCTCTCTCCCCTTTTGCGCCGTACTCTTTGGAGCTGTCGTCCAGCAAAGGAATTCGCTCGCTGTCTCTTTTCCGCATCCTACTCGAAGACTGTTTAGCACCATTTCCATCAATCTGCAGCGCCGATTGGTTCATGCCGTAGTACTCTTTACCATTTAGTATTTTGGTTCGCCCCATTTTTTGACGCTCACCCTGCATCTGTTTGGTCCATTCCCGAGTCCAAATGCGATGCAAGCTATGCGTACGCAATGCCGGCTCCAACTCATATACGTCAGCTTCGGCGAGCGGTCGTTTGTGTCCTCGCCGGACAAGAGTGTCAAACCAGAAGAACAATTGGCGGCTGAGAAAAGAAACACGCGGTTCGGGTGAAGAACTTTGTGATTCGTCATCTCGCAGTGGGATGCGGCCAGCGAAACAATGGATCAACAACTGGATACAGCAGAGAGGCCACGCAACCAGTGAAACAGAGTAGCGGAGAAAGTCCACATTTTGTACACTCTTGTGGGAAAGGGGGTGACTGAATTGGTAAATGAAGCATATACAATACTTCTGGGGAGGAGCCCATCCGAAGCCAAAACAAAAACTCGGGCACCCCGGTGAGAACGAAGAACAGCCAGCACAGGAAAATGGGGCCGGGAGAGACCAGTCCAGCGAGACGGCACTGTTCTGTATAGAAAAGTAGCACAATCTAAGGGAAAGAAGTCATTTTGAATTTTAGTGCAGACGGACAGACCAAGGTGGCAATGTGTACCAGGGGATATAGGAATTCGACGCTGGGCACGTCCTCTCCCTGCCATAGCCATTCATAGCAGCTGTCCAGCAAAAGCAGCAACTTCAGGCCCAAAAGTGCAATCGAGAGAGCCTCAAATTGGGAAAACTGTTGGTGATGAATTGCGCTTGAGAATGAGTAACATGGCGCATTGAGGCAAGAATGTCCCAGGGTAGTAGTCGGTTCGGTCTTTTGGTGTCCTTCTGTTCACGATATGCAGCCGCCAACTGAATCCAGAGGACGGGGAGCGAGGCCAGCAGCAACAGAGGGGCCAATTGGGCGAGCACTGCGTGTTGGAAGCACATGGAAGGGTACAGAAGTGAGGAGAACGGCGAGGAAGAAGAGTTGCCCAGTCCAAAGTTGCGCTGCACCTGAACAATAAACAATAGAGTGGAATATTAAACCAAAATACTTTTCCGTACCCATAATGGATCACCGCAGAACCGACTTGGCCAGCGGAATGAGCTCTCCTCTTCATCGTAGTAGTCTTCGTCCATTTCTCTATTTAAGCAAGCTTAACTCTGAAAATGATGAGAAAGAGCAGCAACAGACACAGACATTGTAGAATTGCAATGAAATATTTTGATGTGGGTGGGGTACATATGTCAGGACAGGAAAATGTCACTGTTTTTGCGATAAGGAAGAACACACTGATGCACAAAAATAGGGGCAGAATGGAATAGAACTGGATTAGATTTTTTTCGTGTTTTGTGCTGTAGTCTGTCGTCGTCTGTGTTCATTTAAATTTAAACTCAAAATGCATTGTGAACATTATTGTTAAAAAGTTAAAATACTCGTTGCGGACTTAAAATGGCAAAAAACAGTTCATTGTTCTTGAATTCATGATCCGAGTTTATCTTTCGAGTAACGATTATAATTGATATTGAAAAATTATCGTTTATTATTTCGTTTATCGTTCATGATCCGAGTTATTGGCCCCAAGTACTATTATACTCTATTGTATAAGTAATAACTAATAAGTATGTGATTTGTGTATCAGTAAACCAGTATCTGCTTCTGCTGGAGGGTACTGTCGAGTGTGCAGGCTTTCAGGCTAGAATTACCAAATTATTTTTTCTGAAATTTTAGAAAAATTTCTTATTTGGTGCCCAATTGTCCACCTTGGTACTACTGACCAAACCGACAAAACCAACGCTTTTCACGTCATAGACGCAGAAGAGGGACAAAACGACAATGTTGGTCCCCCTGGTTTTGCAAAATTTGGCATGTCTTTCACTATTCTGAATATCCCGTCCTGCCTTCTGCCGAACAACCAGCATTGATTGATCCACTATTTGGCGGACCATCTGAGAGAACCGAACCAATCAATCCTGGTCGGATCGGATGGACTTATAATAAGACGCGCGGAATTGCGACGACCCTCCCCGGGAAGGGAAGAAATGGCAATTATGCGCAGCGCAGAACAGCAGAGAGAGAAAGGCGGAGGAACTTATATGGGAGAACTCCCCTCCGCTGAGGTGAGCAGGTACCCCGAAAACAACACTACCGCGTCCGACTGGAACGAACATTGAATGTCCTGCGCTGTTTGCTCTCCGTCCATCAACAAATGCAAATGTGCCTTCTGTCTACCGTTTTATCCATCTTGTTTCACTCTTTTATCGCACACGGACAGCAACACAACTCATTCACAGGCAACAAATAACAAACTTTAAAATATTTTAAACATTCTCTTTCCGTGTTCAGTTGCGGTGCGCTGCTCATCCCACGCAATGGAGATGTTCGTGCACTTCCGTGAGCCATTTCATGGGCGGCTGAGAACACGTCCCACGGGTGAGACGATTAATTGTTTTGATGGACCCAAACATTCAAATGAATTTCAATTTTCGGGTGCTTGCTTTGTGAACGGACGCGGCCGTACTAAAGTCGGATTTCGACTTCCATTGGACGAAGAACATCTTGAGCGGTGTGCCATTGTACGACGAGAGACAGAGTTTGTAGCGATTGTGGATCTGGAGATGAACCCAGCTGTGATTACGGCCGAGGACAACGCATATTTTGTGCGCTGTCCAGTTGATCCGGCGGATAGTGGCGAAAAGGGAGAGCAAACGGCGAAAGAAAGTAGAGATGAGACGCGCAAAAAGGAGAGGGAAATGCGAGTGTGGCAGGCTACAAGCAACAAATTCAGCGGACAAAGTGAGCAAGTGCTCACGCTTGGGTTGGAGCAGCTCAAACGCGGAAGAGGTGAGGGACATGGGCATTGGCTTTCTGGAATTACAATAATATCCTTTCCTTCAGATTCTCCTTCCTCCCCACTGCTCCTACGCAAGTGTATCGCCTTTTCGCGCACCCCCGACCAACAGGGACGTGTCCAAGCTGTGCAACTCAGCGACGAGGCATGTCTCTGCCCTGCATTCATGTCTTCTCACTTCCTTCTCAGAACGGGTGCCCTTTGCTCGATTCTTCCCCTCCGTGGCAACTCTCAAACAATCGCGTCCAGTTCCGGTTGCCGCAATTTGCTGGAGATGGCCAGCGCCTTTTTGTGCAATGCGAAATGGACAACGGGGAGCAAAAGGAAGCGGCGAAGGTGGGAAAATATTGTAAAAAGCCAGTTCCAAAACCAATTCATTGTTCTTTGGCTCTAATGTTGTGGGGCATATAATGTTTTGTTCCGAGAACACGTCGTTGTTGGTGTGTTTGTTGTCGCTCACCCGAACAGTTCCCTCCGCACTCCCCGACGAGGTCTCTGCGCCAACAGCTGTTCCAGCACTCCCTCCAACTGCAGTCGCTCCTCGTCGTAGTCCGCTGACCTGGGTCTGTCCACCAGGAGGATGTCCTCCGGGTACACCACCGCCCCCACCATCGCCGGTTCGGAGCGCTTTCCGAACAGTTCTCTGCTGCGACGCGATTGCCGCGCCAGAGGGGCCCCACCTTCTCGCAAAAGGGATTTGCCCGTTCTGTCCAATGGGCAACTCACCGCTTCTCTTGCCGAAGAGCTCACGAGCTCGCCGCTTCTGAAACGACTCCAGCCGCGTTTCGCCCCATTCCTGCTGCTCGTAGTCGGCCGATGGGAACGCGGAGGAGAACAAACAGCAGGCGGAGAGAAGGAGCAACAGAGGGACCAGGAGGGAAGGGGACATCGGAGAATTGTGAGTTTAATCGGGCGGAGAAGGGCTGATCTGAAGTGGGAGTGACGAAATGCACTTCACATATTTGGGAAGGGCAGATATGGCCGAATAAAATGGCAAGGCGAATGCAAATGCGGCGATAACTCAATTCTGCGGCACAAAAGGAGCACAACATTTTGCGAAGCGCCAAATTTGGCAAAATTATGGGTGCGAAGGATTGAAGTTGGATCGAAATGGGTGTGCTTGGTGGCACGAGAAAACGGGGAAGTCGACCTGGAGTAATGGCAGAGCCAAGGCCAGACTTTGGGGGTAACCGGCGCGGGAAGGAACTATTTATGTGTGGACTGGGGCGGAAAGTGTCTTTTTAAGCGCCTAACTTTTGACATTTTGCGCGCTGAAATCCGTCCAAATAAAACACTCAAACGCGGGAAATGAGACGCAGGATGGAGAGTGGATGGGCGCCGACTCCCCAAATTGCCCGTCCCCTCCGCATCTCCATGTCCATCGCCGCCATCATTTTGCCCGTTTCGGTCCCCATTCACACTCCCACGGGTTCGCATTCCCCAAAACGGCCGTTGGACGTCCTTTTCCACGGCATCCCGATTGGACAATCGAAGCGGGAACGCCAAACACTGGCGGAGAGCGCCAAAAGGGCATGGAATGTGGGCATTGGGCAGGTGCCTTTTGGAAAAAGAGGCGCCTTGCCCTCCGAAAGATCCGCCGTCCCCTCGTGGCTCTTCCGGCACGTTGTGTTCCTTCCTTCTCCTTTTCCGGCGTCTTCCCTTTATGCCGGTGGGAAACCACCCTTTTTAGGCCTTGAGGGGGGAAGAATCGGTTTCGCGTGGGCGGAAAGAAAACAATCTTTTAGAAATGGGTCAGCCTTTGACGTTGAACGGCCTGCCACCAGACCGACAAACCCGAAAATGAGTGGAAGTGCAAGAAAACACAAAGGCAGCCAGAGACCACGCCATCGGGAACGGACTCCTTAATTAAAGTTTTTGCAACTTAATCCGTTTTCGACGCCCGCACAGTGCATTTTCCATTTTGTTTGGAAAGAGTAAAACGAAATGGAAGTGGACTAGTGGACGGACACACGCAAGAGGGAGGCCCACAAATGATGTGCAAGTGCCAAAGGTTTTCCCGTCGGTGAATTTATTAAAGTGGGGCAGCAATTCAATTTGACAATAGACAGCGGAGCGTACTAATGTGCCTCTGGAATTTGAAAACGCAAAAAGGCACTTTTAGTTTCTCCGAATAAGCAGCGTACATTGTATTTGGACGGAATGAACCAACCTGTTCCAAAACTCTTCCTTTGTTCTGATGTGCCAAATGGGCACAGCTGGCAAAAATTCGAAAAGTTGCCAAATGGTTGGCCGCAATTACCAAAATCCTGTCAATTCCGTTCTTTCGTCGGTTCCCGTTTTAGCCCTGTCCGCCGCTCGCAACTCCCTCCCCCACTTCCCCGGCAGAGAACAACAGCTCGTCACTTCCCGCCTTCATTCGACTCATTCGCCCCTCACCAGGTACCACTACCAGTTCGCCCACCTGCCCACAATCAAAGCACTCATTGTCAGCGGCGGATGTTGCCTCTGCCCCCGCCCTCTCGGCCGCTGCCGTTCCCCCGTCTCCGCCGCCGGTCTGCTCTCCCCTCGACCAGTTCTACCTGCTGGCCCTGTCCTCTGCCTTGCTCCTCTCCCTGTGCGCCGTGCTGTTCCTGCTACTGGCCGTGTGGCACTGTCCTCGGGGAATGAACGCTAACAGGAACCACGACGAGGTGGCAGTCATCAACAACGGCGGGATGGAGTGCGGAGTGCTGGCCAGAAGGGTGCAAAGTGAGCCAACAAAACAGCATTGCCTGATTGGTTCGCCACGACAATTGCCTGTTGGGGGCTTTTACAGTCACTTCACCGCCACGCAGTTCGTCACTGTCCAGCAGCGGCGCACTTAGCTTCAGTGAACGGGAAGCGAACGAAGAAGAAGACTCAGTGCTGGGCGACACCCATCGACCAGCAGAGCAACAACAATGGACGACGACGGGTTGTGAGCAGCCTGTGCCCCCTATGAGGCATTACCAAACATGTGAGATCAATCAGCCCGGACGAAGAAAACAGTAATTAATGCTATTCCAGGTTGCTTCGCGGGCTCTGCCCACTCTCCTGAGGAACGTGCGAGCACTGCCACCACAGGCCTGGGCGAGCAGCAGCATCCGTCGCTGGACCGCCTGCCGGAACCGCCAAGTCTCAATGTGGAGGAAGTGCGCCAATTGAACAGGGCGTTGGAAAAAGGCAATTGCGCCTCTTTATCGCCTCGTGTGTACAGCTTCGGGGGGATTCGCCTCCAGACCGTTGGAGGCGATCAAGAGCTGTTGGGAGGTGAACAGTTGGGCGAGAGGAGGTTCGCAGAATTGGTGCGAAAGTGGAACGACGCGGTGAATCAGCACGAGAAGAGAGAAAACAGCGACACGAGGCGAGGGAACGACTGACGGGCGTGGGCAAAGGGATAACTTATTTCATTTCGAGTAAAGCCGAGAACATTGAAACGGTCCTTTTATCCTTCCTCACTCTCCCTTCTGCCGTTTGGGGTTTCTCCTCCTCCCCATTCTCGCTGTCTTTCGTTCGCCGCCATTCCCGCACAAGATCCGCCGCAAAATGCATCCGATTATTCTGCAGAGCAGCCAAACAGTCGCCGAAATGACTGCAGCGACCGCAAGGGCAATATCCGCGCAGAAATAGGCCCACCAGGGCATCAGAGCACTCTCTGGCACCAATTCGGGCAGAGGTCCGTTGGCCAGCAGGAACTCCGTCCACTCGAGCACTCGCTGTTCCGGCCGGTGCGGCTTCTCGCGGAATAGCTTTGCCAATCGAAGAGCGTTCCCTTTGTAGCTGTTAAAAGAGCGCCTAAGCGTGGAAACTTCTCATTCGCACCTTGGATTGGCGAGCATTTCGTGCAGTTCCATCTTCAACTTTGCTCCGTCGAGCAAGTCCGTCTTTGTCACCATTCGCGCAAAACCGCGATATTCGGCCACTTTTGCATTGCGAAACTGGTCAAAATAGAGTGGAATTGCCAGTAATGGAACTCCGCGAATTGCAGCCTCCAAGACTGAGTTGTGTCCCGAATGGGAGATGAACAGCCGCAAATTGGCGTGGGCTGGAGGGAAAAAGAACATACATCTGAAGGATAGTAGGTGCAAACCAACCCAGCAGATCAGTCTGTGCGACCCAATCGAACTGAAATGAAACTCTGTCCGAGATCAGTAAACGCAGATTCCGACCAAATGCACGTTGGGAATCGCTCTGGTCCAGTTCTTACTGAACTGATCCCCATCGCTCACTTTTATCACAAACGCATAGTCCGGAAAGGCCGCGAATGCATCAAACAGCGTAGCCTGCAAAGAGTTACGAAAAAACAATGCATCATCCGCACCTTTTTGCGCTCGTCCAAAGCGACAGTATCGGTGTTTGAGCCAAGCGAGAAGAACACAGCTCCCTCACGACCTGACTCCACCACACGTAGCAATTGCTCCTCGAGGGGGTGGGTCTGCTGCGAGATGCCCAGTCCGCCAATGGGAATCACCTTTAAAGGGCTGTTGAGGACAATAAACTGGGAGGACAGAGGACACCACCTTTTCCAGAGTGGGTAGTGCCGGATCGATGAATTCGTCTCCGATCACGAACGCCAGATCGGTGCGAGCCGCCAACTCTTCGAGTTGGGGAAATGCGTCGGAGAAATGACTGCGGAACAACGCATTTTCCTGAAATGGGGATTGAAAGCAAAATGAACAGAATCTTGCCGCTCTGAACATTCTCCACTGCGAGTACCAGCTAATCACGTACTCCCACAAATTGCGTGCCCTTTCCCACACGTTCATCCGAGGCCCAATGGGGACAGTCTCCTGCAGCGTGGGTACAACGCTCAGCGGCTCGGGAACACCTAACTCGGATCGACCAATTGTTATCGGCTTATTACGTTATTACTTACCCAAAAACCAATGGTACGAATCGGGAAGTGGACCGGTACTGACCCAAATGTGGCGTGGAATATTCAGGAAGTGGGCCAGACCAACGTAGCACAGGTCGATCATGTTGCTGAACAACAAATCGAATTGCACTGATCGCAAACTCTCCAATTCGCCTTTGCGATGCAAAATTGCTGAAAGGAGGGGAAACTATAGCTGGAATGTTGGGGTGAACAAACACTCGCAGAAGTCCACTAAAGACCAGTCCTGGGCTAACCGTGCACTGTAGGAGCCGGCCCGCTCGGAAAAAGGGTCTCCCATATCGTCAGTCCACATTTGGTCAAAGGCATCGGTCAGATTGCGAGTCCAAATCACTCGCTGTGCCAACAGAGTTCCGTTCATCTGGAGATCGGGGCGCATCTCCGGAATCCACACCGTCTGACCGAATCAACATAAATGGATCCTGCATTGCGTGCACAAAGACTGACCACATTGTGCCATCCGCTGGCCGCCAAAGTGTCGGCAATTCGGCCCATCGAGTTGAGCAGACTGGGCGAGAGTGATGGACTGACCACCAGAATGTTGGCCGACCACAAGCAGCGGACACAAACGGCTAGCACAGCGAAATACACGCACAACATATTTGTGGAATGGATGACAAACAACTGTTTTCCCTAGCTCGAAAAGAGTCTGCGTCGCATTTATTACTTCACTTATCTCAAATTCGTTCATCCAACCTTCCCTATCGTTATCTAAGAAATGTGTAATTCCCCTACCGATACACATATGTAAACAGTAAACACCAACATTCAAAATCTAATACTACTAGTAGTTACACTCCATCCCGGCGACGGCCATCCCGGCGACGGGGGACATTTTGAAACTTAACTTTGGAAAGAATGAGTCTTTTAAATTAATTTATATGTCAATTTGAAGCCTGAGATGTTCTCTATCGAATGGTATATTCAGCTTCTGACCATCTCTATTTTTGGCCAAGTTATGGCCAAAAGTCTGAAAAAAGCGTCATTTTTGAAGTTTTTTGATCATAACTTGGCCAAAAATGGATCAATCGAAAAGCTTTTTTGGGTTTTTTGTTGTTTATTCAAGGATACATCTGATAAAATAAATAGCAAGTCGCTAGCTCCGTTCCTTCCGGAGTTATGACTTATGACTCTCGTCGCCGGGATGGGCGTGTGCGTTTCAACTAATTTGGTACGGAATTAACCTTTTCCGATAGAGTAATATGGTGCATTGTATTTTTTATCACTTATCAGTTTATCACTTCCACCCCATTCCCCCTAACCAGAGGTGCCATAAGTGGACTTGTCCCTTTGGGTGGAGTTTGGGTGTGACTGTCATTCCGTTATGGTGCTTTTCAAAGGAATTCCGGAATATGCAAGTGAAGCAGAAATATCAGAAACTATCGTTTTGTCATCATTGCCACTGGAACACCAGAATGGTAATTTTTCCAGCCTCAAAGTGCACATATTGCTGCCACGTGACATGGGTTCCAAAGTTCCGACCGACGACCACATGCCAAGTCTGACCTGTGATAAAAAGGTCGCTGATTGAATTCTGCCGAGTTGTTACTCGCCGGTTATTTCATCCATTTTCTGTTTGATCGTAGTTGCAATGTCGGACTCCAAATTGCACGTCTAGGAGAAAGGCAATTATAATTAATAAGAAGGAAGAATCCATCCACTCCTCTCCTCACGTCAAGAGCAAAATTCGCAATCTCAACAGCCTCAAAGGAAATAGTTTATGCAAAGAGGGAGGGAGGGGTAAAATGCTTGTGATATGCCTGCTTCTGCTGGTCCATGTTCATGCTGGTCCCCTTTATCACGACCGAGAGTGGTTCCTGCGGATTGCTCTTCTGCTGGCGCAACTTCTCCTGAATGTGGCTACTGGCATTGCTGTTCTCTTGCCCAGTCGCCTGCTTCCACCGTCGAGTTGCATTTCTGTTTGTTGTTGAGTTAACTACAATTAACTGTTTCCTCGAAAAACTTGCCTCCGAATGCTGGAATGGAAAGAATCTTTTGAAAACAAAAACGTAAAACTGCCTGAAGTTTTTCCTCTGCAAAATGTTGTTGAACATATCCGGAGGCGGGAACGCCACCAGCAGCAGATGAGGAGTCAATAATAAACACGCGATGGAAGAGAAGAATGCCTCACCGGTCCCCAGATTTAATTGATGAGTGGGAATGGCGGAATCGGCCGCCCCAAAACAGCTGTCGAAAGAACACCCCCCCCCCGAACGATAAAATAAATTGCATTCCTCTGGGGCAGAGTCAATTGCCAAAGGGCATATGTCGAAGGGAAAGTCGAAACCAAGGCGAAGAAATGCAATATTAAAAGACAATTGCCGATTTACTGAGTCATTTCACAACACGATTAAATTAAACGACGTTTTAGGAGCACAGAAAATGTTTACATATTTTACATTAGAATTCCGCATTGGGCTGCCCCGCTCAATTCTCAATTGTATCCAAACACAGAGAACACCTGCCTGGCCAGTTTTTCCTGATTTTCCTTCTCCTCGTTCACCTGTTCGAAAACATTGTACTAGAAACACTTTAGTGGACGAATCCCACGGTCTTCTCCAATTGTGCACAGTTTCCGAGCATCTTGTCCACCGCATCGTCGTATTTCTCTGCGACGATCAAGAAGTCGCGTCCCCTCTGTTTGATCTTCTGCTGATGCTGACGAACGTCCTCTTTCTCCTTTCCCTTGCGCCTCTGCAGCTCCTTCTCGTCGCTAAATTTAAGGATAAAATACTCGATTCATTCTACTTCACTTCTCGAGGTGCAGCTTTTGCTCCCGAATCGATTCGATGGTTCTTCGCTGGTTCTGCAGTTCGCTCTGCATCCCCTGCAAAGCCACTTCTTTCTGACGGACGAGCTGATCCAGCGCGCCCTTCAATTCCCTCCGCTTCAATTCCAAGTCACAGAACTCCTGATTTCAAGACTTTGGGCAACTTGGGCATTTCCATGTCTAAACCTGTTTGCACTTCTCCTCGGTTCCGCGGGATTCAACCAAACGGTCTTGCACAATCTCCAGCTTACGCAACTCACTGGAAAGACAGCCAATTCGTTGTTTCGTGACACGCTGTTCGGCCAATTCTCTCTCCAACTTCCGACTTTCTTGCCTTTAAATGGAATTTTTTTAATTCAAATTTAATTTTATGTTAAGTATGCAAATTATTTTACAGAGATTGATCTTGTTTTTGGCGTGCGCTTGCAAGTTCGTCCTCCATTTGATTCAACTCGGAAATAATCCGGGCTGGAGAATTGACGATATTCATTTCAAGCCGTTTGCCGATTTCCTCGTCATGGGTTATTTTCTTCTTGTTGCTTTCCTAAAGCAAAGAGAGTTGCCCATCAGTGTCCCCCACTCATCCTCCGATACAATCGTCTGCTGGGCCTCCGCAAAACATTCTTGCACCAGAGTATTGTTTCTCTTCTCCTCTTCCATCGCCTGTGTTTTGTCCGCGAGTTGCTCTTTGGACTGCAATTCTGTGCGTCCTAATTCATCCAATCGAATCTCAAGCTGGCCCAGCTGTTCTTTGTCTCTTTGAAATTGCTAAATTAAAGTGGTGTTTCATTTAGGTCATTTTCAAAAGTTTACTTCATTGGTCTTTTGTTCACACGTCTTCTCGAAATCGAATGCTCGCACTTCTTCATCCTTGAATAAATAAAATATTCAATTGTTCCAAAATAAACAATTCAATACAATGTTGCTGTCATATGCCTGGTGATTCTTTGCAATATCGCATTTGAAGTAGTAAAATTTGATCAGTTGTGTTACGAAATGGCCTGTACGACGATGATCCGGCTGAAGCAGATCCGTGTAACAGAACTCATTTTCGCCGTTGAATATGTTGTTGAATATCATGTTCCTGAAAATTTTAGAAATTTCCAGCTGAGATAATCCGTTTCCATACACTTGCTGTTGCGTCTTGAGGACCAACAGAGGGCGCGCCATTACTTGATCGGTGTTCCGATCACCAATTATATGTTGATCTTCAAGAATTGTAATGCTGATATCCTCGAAAATCAAGTCGCAGAGGAAACGGTATGCTTGCACAAGTTGATCGGGCTAAAATAGAAAAATGAAAAAAGGTTAAACAAATAAAGAAGTATACCTGTGGAGTTTGCAGCGACTGCATATTTATCCCGATTTGAGGTGCCTCTTTGGAGAAAAAATCGACAATTAAACGATTATTTGCCATCACGTTTTTGCTTTCTTTTCAAAACAAAATTCCCTATTATATAGGTATAGTATATACTATGTCCACTAAAATCGGAATTAATGTATGATTGTGATTTATGAATTATGAGTAAAAAGCAACTGAAAATCCGAAAAGATACTTATTCTAGTTGCAATTACAATGGCGAAAAGTAAATTAGTTTTAAATAAAATAATGAAAGATTAAACTAACAAGAAAGATTCCAAACAGCCATGCTTCACCCGAGAGCCGGCTGCGCGAGATCCCGTGTACCGCACCCTCCCGAAATAAAACTAGGCGGCCCCTGCTACCGTTTTCCTATTTTATTATCCCCCTAATCCCCTATATTGGGTATATTGGTATTGAGTAAATCAGATTCGGATTTTGATAACATTTAATCGCGCGTTAGTTAAATACTTACAGATCGCCAACCATAAGGCGATAATACCTAGTATCCTAGTAAGGTAGTAAGTAGTAATGCGCTAATAGTACGCTATAACGTCTTTAACTGTCTGTTTTTGTGGGGCATTATCCATAATAATGGAGCCGTAATTGGGTGAAAACCTCTCACTCATTACCTGCAGCTTGGGGAGTCGAGAGAAAAAACGATTACGGAACTCCGATCTCCAGTGCAAAGTATTTTACAGTTCAGTACTTGTTTTTCGTAAATTATTGGAATTGGTTTTTAATAATTTTGCACCTTTGTTCTTTGGTTCTAGGCGAAATTGGAAGTTGTAGTGTAATCTAAGCTTGCCATTCCAAAAGCATGTCTACACAAGTTGTTTCGCAAGTAGAAGTTCCAATCGAGAAGACAATTGATCGGGAGAAGGTAGAATTCATCACCTTTTTAATTCCAATTTCTTTTACTAGGTATGCCCCCTATTATTGCGAATTTTTTGCGCGCAAGGTCGTCACAATTCCAACAATGAATATGCTCGAGGCTCAGTGCCGCAAAACGAGTTGCAGATATACACATGGTTTTGATTGTTCTTCTTATGTAAAGAACTAAATTTTAAACTTTCATGCTCAATTATAGGATGGATTGCACTCTGAAAGAGCTCACTTCGCTCATCAAGGATGTAAATCCCGACGCCCGGCGACGCGGAACGGAGTTTAATTTCGCCATTGGTTTGGTAATGGTTTCTATGTCTCCTTCGATTGAATTTTGCAGTTGCTGCCGATCGCTATACCGCTCGTTACATTATGCGCGAAGTAGGAATCACAATCAGTGGACAGCGGTCGCCGGATGATGATAAAACGGTATCTGACTTTTTTACAAAGTACTTGAATGATTAGCTTTAGCTCAGTCAATGCAAATTTGAAGTTGGAGACTTTGTCGATGTCGTAATAAGCCCACCCGATGCGGGTGGTTTGATTGGACGCGGAAACGGAGCAGCATCTTACGGAGGACACAGTCGCCGTTCTGGTGGGGATCGAGAGCGAGATCGCCCTTCTGGAGGAGGAGGGCGTTATGGAGGGAATTATGGACGTTAAGTTATTGATGTTACGATTGCTATGCAAATTCAATATCGCATTTGTGGCTGATGGTTATGAATTATGATCTTACGACTTTGATTTTTTAAATGTGTTTATGATCTTGAACGTTGTTATTCATTTTAGCCAATGTGCGAAATAAGATTGATCTAATCCGAGTGAAAAAACACGTTAAATTCTAACGAGATAAGATTCATTTTGAGTGGATGCTGGATGTGCTCTATTAAATGAATGAGCATTTAGGCAATGAGCACCCATTATTATCCTGCACTCAGAAATTGTGGAAGTAACGCGAGCTTGACTGGCAGTACTGGGGGTGGACTACAAGAAGGGAACAATTCCGCTTCTTCGTTAAACAGTCGCATGCATAATCTGAGTGGGTTTTGCTTAAATCGGGGGTTCTATTTCTGAACTCATTTGGTCGCTGATAGGCCCATTTGGTGAGGTGCAGCATACAACTCAGCTTCTAGACCAGATTGCGGGACTCTATCTGAGTGAAGAGTGCAGCGATCTTGTTTTGCTAGTTGAGGACCAAAGATTCTACGTGCACCGAGTTATTCTGGCCGCTAGAAGTGCCTACTTTAGGTTCTTTTAGCTATTATTTAGATGTCGACTGCCAACAAATACCTGTTCATTTTAGAGCGATGCTTTACGGTGGAATGAGGGAGTCCATCGAGAACCAAGTCACTTTGGTGGACACTCCCGTCCAGGCTTTTAAAGTCGCACAAAGTGCCCTAATTTTGACGCTCATATGTTGAAATTTAGGCACTTCTGAAATATATTTACACAGGGAAGTTGCAATTGAAGTCGCTGGAATTGAACCTTGTGTTGGACATGCTCGGCCTTGTACACAAATATGGGTTTCCCGAATTGGAGACCGCTATCCCGGATTACCTGAAGTCAATTCTCAAAAACAGGAATGTTTGCTCCATTTTTACAGTGGCCCATCTTTACTCAATCGAAGGGTGGGAAAAAGCTCTGCAAATATTAGTATATGTTTTGGAGATAGGTTAATGAGTGCTTGTCTGGATTTCATCGACAACTGTGCGTCCGAATTGCTTGCCTGCCAAACTTTTCTTCAGTTGCCCGCATCTGCCTTCATACAATTGCTTTCCCGAAAATCATTCTGTGCCCCAGAATTAGAGATATTTTTTGCCGTTAAACGCTGGATCGAAATACACCCGGAAGAGGTAGTTTAAATTAACCACGAAGCAAATTTCATAGTCGATCTTGCAGGCAGAGCACTTTCGTGCCTTGTTAGATCAAGTCCGATTTCCGTTGATCAAAATGGAGGATCTTTGGGGGCCAATTCGAGAGTCGGGCCTTGTGAATGCGGATGAAATACTGGACGCCATCAAGGATCAAAAGACGAAAAGGAGTTCCGAGCTCAATTACAGGGGATTCATGTTTCCAGGGACTAATATCGCAGTTTGTTTGGAAATCAGAAAATTTAAATTATATGTTCGGATTCGATGTGAAGACCCAGGCTTTTGGCGCAAAAGTTGTCACGGGGGAATTGGTCACAGCGTTGTTGAGCACTAACGAGGATGAAGATGTTGCCGACCGTACGGACAGGGGATACACCAAGCAGTACGTCTCTGTACCTTTGAGCCTTGGTTTTTAGGCACACATTTATTTTTAGTCTAATCAACCCGCGGGACTGTGGAATAACCGTGGGCGATGGAGAGAGTGAAGTTTTACACTTGTTTAGATTGAACTGGGCCGTCCCTTCATCATCAACTACATCAAATTGCGTCTGATGGACAGAGACCAACGTGCCTATTCATACTACATCGAATTTAGCGTAGACAAGGCGAGACAATTGCATAACTGTACGCGACAAATATGTTATCTGTCAATGTCAGGAGGATTGGGTTCGCGTCATAGATCACTCCCAATATTTGTGCAGATCGCGACAAAATTTATTCTTCGAGGAACGAGTCGTCAGATACATTCGGTGAAATGGACTCGGAATGTGAATATGCATAGTTTTCGGAATTACAGAGTGATCGGCACATACAGTTCAGTCAACAGCACATTCCAACTGGACAAATTTGAAGCACTTTACACCACAGATCCGTTTGAAGTGGATGTACAGACAACCTTGCAAAGTATTTATAATTTAGACCCTAGTAGGTATGCGTTATTTTGGTCATTTAGTACCGCGCAATAACGTGGCAACAACAGCGTAGGTCTTTTTATGATTTCAGATATGAAAACGCTTTAAAGCAACAATGCAATCGTGATAGAAGGCGTATCCAGATCGCGAAATGCTTTGTTAAATGGCGACACGAAAAATTACGATTGGGATGATGGGTGGGATTGGAAGGGGCTAGCCAGTACATGTTCGATGTTTGAAGCTACACCTGCCATCAACTTGGGAGTGGGGCACTCGTGGTCCAGTTGCCCCAGCCATACTTGATTGAGACGATGAGACTGCTTCTGTGGGACTGCGACGATCGGTGGTACTCCTTCTACATAGAGGCGTCAACCGATCAGCAAAAGTGGACCAAAGTTGCAGAAGTGAATGAGTGCCGGTCTGAAATCTGATTTAAATGTTAATGCAACTTGCCTTATAGCAGTTGGCAAATCGTCCACTTCGAACGCATAGCTGTGGTTTTTATCCGAATCGTGGGTCGTTTGTATGTGAAATCGAATTCTGTAAAACAAATCCACGTTAGGTTGGGATTTACAATTCTGCAAACGAAGTGTTCCATGTTGTCCACTTTGAATGCCCTGCAATGGAGACGGACGCAGTGGGTGAAGAGGAACGACTTACACGGCTGCGGCGTATAATAACGCACACCGTTGATGGATTAATCCAACATCAACAGACAATGGGGCCAAGAAGCATAGCCCAAATGGAAGAACAAAATGAAGAAGTTGAGGGCGAACTTGATGTTGAACTTGGGCGTTTAAACACCCCCCACGACGTACTAGGACTTGAACCAAGCAACGAAGATAACCGTCAGGAGTCGCTACCGCTTCAAAAGGCCGGAGATGGGCGCTCCTCCAGCAGGTAGTGAATTCAACAACACTCTCGAGGCGTAAAATGGCCCAGATCTGAGTCGGAGCCGTTGCATTCGGACATCACAGATGAAGCCGAAGGAACGAGTAGTCGTCAAAAAGTGGAATGGCGCGAATCATTGCCGCCCCCTTAGAAAGCCGATAGCGAATTCGGTATATGTAGAAACGGTGTTAGGAAAAAACACGGAAGTGCATTTGCAGTGTTTTATTCAGAGCATAAAATGTTTCCATATTTTGGGGTAAATTGGCGAAATTTTACCCCCACGCGGAACAAGTGCTGTATTGCAAATAAAGCTTCGCACTATCCTTCGAGCCGAAACATTCATACAAGTTTCCGATTGTGTGCTCTGGACAGGGGGCAAATGCCTCGTTTACGAAAATGAAGAGTGGGTCGGAGGGCCCAAGTTTGATCCACTTCCTCAGAACCTGTTGGATGTATGCAACGGTAGAGCTGGGTTTGGTTGCGAGCTTGGTGAATTCCTACAAGATTTGCTTATCGCCCAACCTCTGGGGGTCTTCACCTTTTGCAGCTGCGGCGCCCCACCGACCGGCTTCAAATGGATCGTTATTTTGGAGGGAATTTTTGGGGGGCCGGATGCAGCTTCGCCACTGCCGCCAGCATTTTGAATGCTCCCAATCGGCGTTGGCACTTCATCCACGCGTGAAAACCGTAGCACGTACAGGCGTTCATTCCGACACTGCCGCTCAAGCACGGCTGTGCCCTCAATTCGATATTGTTGTCTTAAGCAATGCATTTCAACCGAGCAGGCTTTGGACCGGCCGACCTCGTCTTTGAAGACAATAATTCATCCACTCCGTTTTCTTGAAGTGCGACAAGGTAGAGCACGCCCTTCGCAGAAAGGATGTCCGATACCCGGGGCAGCAGTCGATCCAGCAGCGCTCTTCCTCGAGGTCCGCCAGCAAAGCAGAGTTCCTTAATGGGCAATGGTTACGGACAGAAGTCGTCTGTGTGTACCCCCATCCCTTATTTCGGCCCACCTCCTCATCTTTAGCTTCGTTTTCTGTGGGCACGTACGGTGGATTTATCAACAAAATATCGATGCAATTCCGCAACCGATTTAGCACTGGAGTCAACATATCGCAGTGGAGAAGATTGAAAAGCTCCGGTCGGATTCCATTCGCTTGAAAGGTCCGTCGAGTACACTCCAAGGCCTTGGAGTTTACGTCTGTGCAAATCGAGACACATGAAGGTCTATTGTTAGGTTTGCGGTAAACACGCTTTTCATTTTATGCTGTTTACCTTTCGATATCTTCCGAAATAATCTTTTGCAAAAATGCGGATACGACGCCCGACCCGCTTCCAATTTCCAATGTCAGTGACGGATTAATGTCGCGAATTATCTATTTTTTATTATTTAAAAAATTTCACAAATGTAACTGACTTGGTGTTCTTTCTCCAAGGCATCTAGGAGTAAAAATGTGTCTTCGGAAGGAGGATAAACACTTTGGTCGCGAACAGGATCAAGGCGATATTCGGGCGTTTGGAATTGTCGGGGCATCACACTTTCTCCTGATTGCAGGCAAATTTGAATAGGGAGTAGCTAATACATATGTATGTATTCTACCGGTTGACCACAAACGGAAGAATTAGTTTTTAATTATTCGGTCTATTTATTCGATTCATGTAAGTACTTAAATATGTGAGGAAAGTAGCATATTATTGAACAATTTTGGAAGGTTATCTTAAAGGAGTGGAGAGATGTATGTTCACCGAAAATCAGTGAGAAGCCTATTCATTCACTGCTTAAAAGGAGAGGAGTGGTATCACAACGACAGTGGATGTTTACAAAGGGAATGATGGACCAATTTAAGTACGACTTTTCTGTTCAGATTTGGCCTCTTCACTTGTGCCTTTCGCCTCGCCAGGCGCATCCAACTGTTTGCCAAGGTACTCCCAATTGTGGACCATGAGCTTTTGTATTGCTGCAAAATTGTGTTTCAATTAGGTGTATGTTTATTAGCAAACAGACCCAGAAGAGCGTGATACCGTACATTGGGATCCTCTGCACTCAGGAGTTTCATCACTGCCTGCTTACCCTGGTACTGCTCAACAATGCTGAATCGGAAATCTTGAGAACATTCGGCAAATGTTCGCGTACGTCTTCCCACGCGGATAATGCCGCACGTACTCGCCAATGTCATGAGCTGCAACGCAAAGCACAAGTGCATCGCTGCTCGTCTCCAGTATTTTGATCAGAATTCTGGAGCGGGACGAGCTTCGGAACACAGAAAAACTGTTGCAATATTACTTTATCAATTCGAAGTGTTTCTCGTTGAAGCGCTGTGCATTCTCTCGCCAGAATTTTTCAGACTTGTGCACAGGACTCCATTGGAGCCTGCCAGAGCGAACTTCGGTGCAGTACTCGTCGAACGAACTCAGATCTTGGACGGAGACGTGCAGGCGTTCCGAGAGGAACTCGATGTCTTCCACCAGATCGGGGTCATCGAACTTCTTCGCATCCATCAACTCCAGCGTTTTCAAAGTCTTACATTGCACCATTTGAAGGGCAGATTCGCGGACCACTTCTCGGTCGCCAATTTTTTCGAGTAAGTTGCGGAAAGTGGCCAGAATAATTCGGATCACTTTTTCCTTATGAATTCGGCATATTTATTTAAACCAAGTATTTTAAACTAACCTTTGAGCATTCCGATAGAATGTCGCCCAACGTTTGTATCACTCCAAGCTGTTGAATGTATGCCGCTTTGTCAAATGACAGGCACCAAAGACAGAAAATAAGCTGGTATTGGAGTTGAAAATTGGCGCGCCCGTCTAGCGCAGAAATAATGCTTGGAACGCCATCGTATTCAATAAACTTTTTGCGGTACTCCTCTTTGCGGAGCATCATTTGCAAACAGCGAACCGACGTGTTTATGTAGTCATTGTTCTAAAAACACCAACTTTAGACTCAGACCGCGCATTCTCATTCCCACCTGATTTCGCAATTCTTGCTTCAGAAAGTTGAAATACGCTTGCAATTCCTGACCTTCCATTCGCGTTGAACTGTAGCAAGCGAGTTTGGAAAAAATTGCAGACATCTAAAATGTTTTTGACTATACTGGAACAGGAACTGGAGAAGATAATTCTTTAACCTGGTTGACAATGAAATTGTCGTTGCGGGTCAGGATTCCCTGGAACCATGACCAAATGGTGCGTTTTTCACGGCGGGAATACTCGTGGAATATTGCCACCCGCGATTTGTCTTCCTAGCATTTTAGACCGTTGTTGATAACATTTATGGTGCTTTGTGTTACCTGCAATAAGTCGTCGAAGACTGTGAGCACGTAGCGTATTAGTTGGTCTTTCGCAACTTCAATTATGAGATTGATTATGCACTTGGCAGAGCTGGTCCGATCTCTGTTCAGCACTTCGTCGCGTTCTTGCTTAGTTTTGGCCGCTTCCAGTGCAACAATGAAGTTGTATTCATTCTGAGGGACCAGCTGCGAGCGAAGATACGAGGTCCAGTTGGGTTTGTTCGCTGGATTCCGTACTTCAGCTGCCTGAATTCAATTCAAACTTGTTTCGTCGGGTCGTACATGTACGTCTCCCACTTCTAATTGGAGCTTGCTGGTTGCAGTGGTCATGTCCACCGGGGTAACATGGTGGCCTGCGGCTATTTCTTCGACTATGGCTCCGTTTTGCTCCATCACCATACCTTTTCGATAGAAATTTACAATTTATACGTACCCAAATTCAAAAGGAGGATATTTAGGTAATTCATACTAAAGCACTACCATTTTACTAAATCGGAAAACATTTTAGTAAAAGACAGAAAGACCAATGATAAATAAACCATAGATCAAAAAATTTCTAGATTAAAAATCAAGCACATCGTTGTAATAATAAATATAGATCCAGAATATAATACTAGTAATAAGGGATAACCTAAAACCTAAAAGTAATAAATAAGTAATAAGTAATAACCCACGATCCTCCGATGGATTGGATGGTTAACATCGCGTAAGCAACAAAATTTATCAAATCAATCAACAACAATGTTCAAAATCCAAAGGACATGCGATTCACCAATCAATCGTTTAGCGTCTCTTGCCACGTCCTCCCTTGCGAGCTTCCTTCGGTTTCGGCGGAAGAATGACTCCATCGTACTAAATGGACGACAATTGAAATGGAATACGGAGTCCAGGAGATTAGGTATTTAAGACCTTCTGTTGGAACCACTTGACAGCTTCCTCCTTGTGCACTCGGTGCGAGGCTCCAACGCGGCCCTGTGCGCGTCGGCGTTTGGCAACTCTAACGCCAGCGCGGTTCAGCACAACATAGAAGTCCATGCCGTATATTCCGATCGACGGATCGTATTTGATCCCAAGGTCAATGTGCTCTTGGATGCCAAAACCGAAGTTTCCAGTGTCAGAAAAGTTCTCGCGATACAGCTCGTATTCTTTCACCTGAACAAAGGGAACAAATCCACTGAACGTTATATCACAACAACAGGCCTTCAATCCACGGTCGATGATCTCTTCGGCTTTTGGCCCACGAACGGTGCAGTGGACAGCAATTTTTTCGTTACGGCGAATTCCGAAGGAACGGACGGTGTAGCGTGCCTTTGACAGGACAGGAGTTTGACCCGTCAGCTGCTCCAACACCTACAAGTCCGATTTACAAGTTACAACAAATTATCTTCGAAAGTCTAACCTTTGCCGCTCGAGTGAGCCGATCTCCTGATTCGCCGACGCAAATGTTCAGACAAAGCTTTTGGATTTTCAGTTCGCGCATCGGATTCGCCAACTTCTTCTCCTTTTTATCGGCAACTTGTTCTGCTTTCGTCATCGTTGCTAATTCCAATAAGTTTATCTAAATGCTTGTAAAGCTAAATAATGATAAATCGGCCGCTACGCATTAAAATCAAAGTTCGGAATAAAATCGTCGTATTTAAACGAACTTGATGGAATAAGTCATGTCTAGTTTAAATTTTTATGCGATAATTATAGCGACTTTATAAAAGCCTTTATAGGATTTGCTCCACAAATTCATGTTAAGCTCTGTTTGTATTTGGCAGTCTCAATCTGCTTTCTACCACACATTGGACAAATTCCCTTTTGATACGCGCAATCTGGATATTAAAGTTGAAAGTGATGTTAAATTATTTATACCTTGGCAATAATGCGCGGAAATATGGTGCGTCATCTTGTTACAAATTCGACACTTTTTGAACTGTTCTGTGGCGGGCTTAAACCTAAAAGCGATCATCCTTATACGACACAATATCATTTCTAATAATAGGAATACCCACCTTTGCTTGGAACTTAGCAGCTTGTTCTCATTCGTCGTCCGCCTTGAACCACAGGTCCCTTTATCAATGTGAACCGTTGCTAGCTTGGAAAGCTTTACTGTGCCTTAATGATGTCCGTACACTTTTTATCCTTTCAGCAACACACAGTAATCAATTGACTTACATTTTTGGCACACCATTCTGTCACAAATTAGCTCTATCAACTTCTAAAACTCGTATCTTTAATTAGTAGATGGATTTTTTGATATATTGAGGTCAGAAAAACTCTCATTATTAAATGAAATTCCAAATCAGCCCTTTCAATCAGTCAAAAATAAAATAACAAAACGGCATAGTCGAGATTAAAGGGTCAACAAATGACATCTTTCTAGGTAGGTCGGCACCACGATAGCCTACATACACTCGTCTTCTTCGTGCTGCCTTTTCTCCACCTTGTCCAACTTTATCAGATCATCAATGCGCAGAATGGTGATGGCCGCCTCCGTGGCAAATTTCAAACTCTTGACTTTGCTCAGAAGGGGCTCAAAAACACCGGCCTCTCTGTTCTGAGTCACAATTCCCTCTTCCAGGTCAAGTCCCGACCTAAATTACAGAATTCGGTATGAGAAAACCTTAAAATTGCGAACCATTTCATTTCTTCAAACTTTTTATCGGCCTGACTTCGATTGTGGAACGCTCGCAATTTTGCCAACAATGATATAGCATCCTGAGCAGCATTAGTTGCGAGGGTCTTCGGAATGACGAGCAAAGCATCTGCAAATGCACCGACCGCTAATTGTTCTCGGCTGGCCTAATGGAATGTTCCATTGAAGTGGCGATCAGCCGGAAACTCAAGAATACCATATTTAGCGCGTAGTTCTCCAGATAGACATTGAGCGCCGTTTCAACTGCTCCGCCACCAACAACTAGTTTTTTGCCTTCAAGAACACGCTTGACCACACACAATGCATCATGAACACTTCGTTCCATTTCCTCGAGCATTACGTCGTTAGCTCCCCTAAAATAAACTGATTTTTTGTTCATGTTTGAAGGGAAATTTACCGTAAAATAATGGAAGCGGAGGACTTGTTCTTGGGCCCTTTGATCAGAATCAATTCATCGTCCGATATGCGTTCCTGTACAACTTCTTCGGCCGAGCCAAGCAGAGAGGAGTCAAATTGTTCATCGTCTTCCAGAGTAGCCAATGATGCTGTGAGCGTGGCTAAAAGATTTGATTGGGATAGTTAGACATTCAAACAAGATGGACCTCCGGTGGCCTTTGCAATGCGCTTCAAATCGGATTTCTTGCAGCGTCGAACAGCCATCGCCCCAACTTCGACAAATTGCTTGAGGCAAAGATCATCTATACCTCCCGTGGTAAGTACCACAGTCGCCCCCGATTTCACAATTTTATCCACGCGTCGCTTCGTAATCTCGAGTTCTCTGAGAGGCGTATATTAGCTTTCAGGCATTATAATTATATCCAGTATACTCTCGGCGAATCGCATCAAGCTTCTCCGGATTCTCAACAACGACTGATATTCCCAGATGCATTCTCGTCTTTTGTAGTGAAAAATCAAGACAGGCAATTTTTGCATTGACAACTTTTCGTGGCATGGCTAAATGGGATTAGTGGCAATCCATCGGAATAATTTCACATACCGTCACTGGCACGAGTACAATTGAGTGCATAGCCGTTGATCAATATACTCTCCTTGCTTGATTTGCCGTGCGCTTTCAGAACATTGATGCTATTTATGGAATAGGTTGTCTTTCCAGCTTTATCAGTCCGCTTGACGGTCAATGTAGCATCAACACAAAGTTGGGCAAAAAATTCAGATTCACTAAAATTGTCATTGGATTTCATGAAATGACTTTTATAACATACGATCCAATAAGTTTGGATGACATAGAGGTTTTTGCCGCGCTGATGAGGTTTTCTCTATCCAGTTCTTCAACCGGAAATGAGAGATTTTCAGTCATGTAGCGAATTGATTCTTTGCAAGCCAATCGATATCCATTGATGATAACTGTCGGATGAATTTTTTTCTGGACTAATTCATCAGCTACTTTCAATAATTCTGCTGCGATAATCACAACAGATGTTGTTCCGTCCCCCACCTTTAAAATTGTGTCCCATTATTTGGATGAATTGATGAACAACAAAAATTTACCTCTTCATCTTGTAATTGAGCTAAATCAACGAGAATTTTACCTGCCGGGTGTTCAACTTCCAAAAGTTTCAAAATTGTCGCACCATCATTAGTTACAGTGATATCCTAAAACTCTGTATTAGTAAATGTTCAAATCGGATTGTATTGTAAGATAGTAATTTAAATTTGATTATTTAAAAAACAAATTTTGGGAGATATCAAATATCCCATTAGAATTAGACTTACTCCAACGTCGTCAACGAGCATTTTATCTAATCCTACTGGCCCAAGCGATGACTTCACTACATTAGCAATTGCAACGGCTGCCATCACATTTTGCGTCCTTATTGGCTGTCCAGTTGTACGTTTGCCTTGAAGTGCAAGTATTGCATCTCCAGCACTAGCCATTTTCGTCTGTTGATAATCCTGAAAAAATCTTTAACCAAAATTGAATCGCATTTGTGTTTGTCTTGGGATTGTCTTCACCTCTCATTGAGTTTAAGTTTACCTAGCATTTACATTTACCTCAAATGTGACGATTGATGATGATTAGTCTGTGAATAGCAGTTAGTACTTGTTACCGTTACTCAATCTCCGAACGTCTTGCTGGCATAGCAATAACTAGAGAAAATAAATTTAGAAAATATAGCTATAGCTACTTAGCTACTATAGAACTAGTACTATGTTATAGAACATGAAATATATTTTTTTTAATTATTGAAACGATTTTCCTTTTAGAATTTTTATTTAAGATATTTTTTGAAAAAAATTAAAATTTAATTTTTCCGCATTGATCGAATTTTACGTTTCTCCACAATAAAATATAGGATCTATTAATTTTTCTAGATCAAATAGTATGTTCGTCCTTAGTGTCCTCAAATACACCGTTAAAATACAACCAAGTAATTTCGGAAGAGATTTTATTGAAACCCTCATCGAAATGCTGAATTATCAATTTGCCAATTACGTAAGTTTATCATTTTACCTTAATCTTCTTATTTTAATGGGGTTATATTGCGACTGTTGTTTATTAATGTTAATTAATACTTAATTGTGTAAGTATTCAGGTAATTCCGAATGTTGGATTGTGCATCACATTTTACGATTTCAAAAAAATCGGCGATTCTTTCATATTGGTACTTAGTATTTAATTTTAAGTTTTAACCGTAGACTGTTCATTAGCCAGGAGATGCATCGACGCATACCCCGCTGGCATTTCGTTATATTGTTTTCCAACCTCAAATCAATGAAATACTCGAAGGAATTATTTTGCGATCAAGTCGGGAGGGTATTACAATCAGTTTACAATTCTTCAATGATATCATTATCGAACCAGACAAAATGCCAGGCGTTTCCAAATTGTATGATACCTATTTATCAATAAATATCAAATTATATACAACTAATTTATTTAGCGATGAAGCAGTTCAAATTTGGAGATGGGAATACCAGAATGATGAGTGCCAAGAAATTACTCCTTTTTACATGGATCCAGGAAAACGCGTTAGGTAAATTTGAATCTAAAACACTATCTATTCATTTTAACTTTCAAGGTTCAAGGTGATTGATGTCATTTATCAGAATGTCGAGCCCGGGACCCCACTAGAGACATCTAAACCAATGATCATTAAGGTATGATCGAATTTTAAATTCTTTCCATTCGATTTAAGGCTTCGATGATTGACATGGGACTCGGGTGTGTTGCTTGGTGGGAACCGAGTAATCATGAGGATATTAAAAAAGAGGCAATAGATACTGAAGAGGAAGAAGTTCAAATGGAAGCTGGATAGCTCATTAATTTATTCCTTTTTGTTTTTGTGTGCACGGGTTTTTGTTTGAATTAAGAGTTTCCATATTGCATATGAATAGCTAACTAAATTCACACTCAAAAGTTTGATATAACATTTATTGAAATTTACTTCAACCATAAATTTTATTATTGTGTAGAGGATCAATACTAGAAACCAACATTCAACCACAAAAAATATGGCTACTGTTGAGAAGCCCCAGGCTGCAGCGCAACCTGTGCAAGTTTTTGGACGCAAGAAAACTGCAACAGCTGTGGCTTTTGCAAAGAAAGGCAAAGGGCTGATCAAGGTTCCTGTTCTATCATCGTATTTTATCAACTTTCTCTAAAGGTGAATGGACGTCCGCTGGAGTACCTTCAGCCGGAAATCCTGCGCATCAAGCTCCAGGAGCCGCTGCTCGTTGTCGGCAAAGACAAGTATGCAGGGATTGACATCCGTATTCGCGTGAAAGGCGGTGGACACGTTGCCCAAATCTACGCTATCCGACAGGCCTTGGCCAAGTCGCTCGTTGCTTTCTACCAAAAGAATGTGGATGAGCAGAGCAAGAAAGAATTGAAGGAACAGTTCGTCGCCTACGATCGCAATTTGCTTGTTGCCGATCCGCGTCGTCATGAGCCTAAGAAATTCGGCGGACCCGGCGCCCGTGCTCGCTACCAAAAGTCATACCGTTAAGTGTATGCAGATGATCAAAATGCATCGATGGCTCGAATGTTGTCAACCATTTGTTTCTGTTATGTTGGAAAATAAACATTATTACAAATTTCTTGTAAATTATGATTTGGAAATTTGGATACCAATAATGAAATGTTTAATCAAATGTCAAGTGTTTGCGTTTGCTTTCTGTCTTCACTGAATTTGGATCCAGAAAATTAATACTTTTGTAGTGGTAGTAGGGATTCCTTAGAATCTTGGTGCTGTGACAAATCTGGAATTGACATTTGGCATGTCATAATTTGGCCCAAAATGATCATATCGGACATTTAATTTTTCTATCCATCCGTTCCCAATTCTTTTACTGTTTTGTTTGTCTCGGGACTTGGAAAAGGGAGGCGTGAATTTAGGCAGGCAGCAAATTCTTCCTTCCCTTTCCACATCGCCTTCCTCCCTTTCAGCCCAACGCCGCTCCTTCATTCATACTCGCTCTCGCTTCGCTTGCTCACCTTTCTGCTCACATTTTTTCTCCATTTCACAACGGAACTGCGTTCGGATTGCGATAAACAATTTGCCGCGGATCATTCGATTTGTTTTACGGTTGATTACTGATTAGTATTAGTCAGTTAATTCTTAATTGCCAATCAGTAAATAGGAATAGGCCAAGCAATAGCAAATAGCAATATAACAGGCACAGGCATCGCACATGATAATTGATAAGAAACCAGAAATTCGTACAGAGTAACGATATTTTCAGAAAAAGTGATGCATGAGTCACACAACGAAAAAGTACTAAATTATCGTTGTCAATTGATATTCTCGTTTCTTAGGGAGTTTGGTACCCCCCTCATGACTTGCGGCCCCACCGTACATGTCATAACTTTGTCCAGATTGGTCGGATCGGCCTAATTCTGGTACCATTAGACTCAGCTCGTCAAGACGCGTCGAATGAGCTATAATTCGTCGATAATTCTGAGGGGGGGGGGGTACCAAACTCCCTAAGTACCATATTTCTCTTCAAAATTTCTTTTAATTTCAGAGATTTTACTTTTTTTGCAATGTCACGGAACAAATCATCTATCATAATCGGTTTATTTACCTGCTTTTGTGTTACTCTCGCATTCGCCGAACAACAAGGTAAAACATTATTCCTAGTCGCATACTGTATCTATCCATTTACGCCAAACATTTCAGTTCCAGCTAGACGTTGTTCAAGCAACATGTTTTTGTGCAATTCTACCCAGCGTTGCATTCCAAAATCATGGTTATGCGACCAAGAGGTTGATTGTTCTGACGGCGAAGACGAGAAGAATTGCGGTTGGTAAAACTCCAAAATTCTACATTTTTAGCACTTTGAATTCCCAGATTTCCTGACCAAGCCGAAGTGTGCCGAGAATGAGTATGCCTGTTCGATTTCCCGTTCGGGTGTCCAATCTCTCTCGGAACATCCGTGGCTTTCGCACCTCTCCAGAAGTGGTTACTCACACACTTGCATTCTCGAAACGTGAGTTTGATTATGTAAAGCAAAATTTTATTTATTTGCTTAATAGATGGCGATGTGATGGTGAAGCCGACTGTTTGGAAAAGGATGACGAGATTAACTGCGAACACGTTAAATGCGACGAGAAGACCCATTTTGAATGCAAAAGCTTTGACTTCAGTTCCGCCACGTCGTGTATTCCAATTGAATGGGTTTGCGATGGACAGGTATATTAAAACTGAATGCTTTTGAATGTTAGCCAATTGAAGACCGATTGCTTGGATGCCAAGGACGAGGCAAATTGCACCGATTCAACGGCATCGAAAAAGACACAGTGTGATCCCAACATGGAATTTTCATGCAAAGACGGGCAATGCATCTACAAAAGTTGGGTTTGCGATGGCGATGCTGACTGCGCTGATGGAAGCGATGAAGAGAAATGCCACGAGGAAACATGTGGATCAGTGGGGAAGTTCAAGGCAATTGTTCCCATATGTGTGGATCCTTAGCCACTCCCTTCGCTATTTTAGTGCAAATCCACTCATTTCTGCATACCGGAGAAGTGGAAATGCGACGGAGAGCCCGACTGTCCTGACCATTCTGATGAGACAGACTGTAAGGCGACCAATGCTCGGGAAGTAAAGTGCAAGGAATCAGTAAGACTCCCAAATGAACCTTTTATCACAATTATATGACAATCAAATTTATAGGAGTTCAAGTGCACATCGCGTGCTCAGTGCATCAGCAGATTTTGGGTGTGCGATGGGGACGAGGACTGCTTTGATGGCAGTGACGAGCTGGATTGCGGCAGCAAACAGTGCAAGGAAAATGAACGAGCTTGCAAAAGTGGTCGTCAGTGCGTAGACAAGTCAGTGTGGTGTGATCGCACCGAGGATTGTCTGGATGGATCGGATGAACAGAACTGCACACAGTTGGTCACGCCAACTAGGCCGCCCGAGGCAGAATGCGACTCCGACAGAGAGTTCACATGTCCACGGGCAAAAGATGTTCAGTGCATCAAATTTGAGCAGCTTTGCGATGGAAAACTAGAAAACGACTGTCGGCCGAAGGGAGTTTGCAACGAAGAAATCGGTAAAAAATAACTTTTTAACCTCCCTTATTAGTTTAATTCAAGTTTTGTGCAACACCAGCTCCACACATCTGGACAATGCATGCGAATGCCGAAACACTGGGACCAAGGGGAGGTTGTGCCACTGTGCAGGCGGCTACACCTCGAAGAATGGAATTTGCCAAGGTGAATAATTGTCATTTTAAGGGAGCACTCAAGCGATTACTGCTGATTTTGCTTCAGACATTGACGAGTGTTTGCAGACGGGCACCTGCGATCAAATCTGTGTCAACAGACCGGGCACTTATCAGGTACTCCTGTTAATAGTGTACATTCAATTGATTTACTTAGTGCGATTGCTATCCGGGCTATAAACTGGTGGCAGCGGACAACAAAAGAATTCCGCACAAATGTCGCGCAGTTGGACCCGATCCGTTGTTGCTGCTGGCTAATCGTGCAGCAATTCGCCAATACGACATTGTCACCAATAAATACCACCCACTTATTAGCAAATTGGAGTCAGCGGTTGCGCTGGACTATTGGCACGAGAACAGCACTCTGGTGTGGTCCGATGTCAGCAAGGAGCAAATCATAGTCTGTGCGAGGATCATCGGACTCGGAAATAGCAAGACAGTCTTCGAGAGCATAAACCAGATTTGTGCGGAGGGCAGCAGCAATTTGACGGTGATCAAGGATAATGTGACCACTCCGGACGGCCTAGCCATTGACTGGGTGCACGGTCTACTGTTTTGGACAGACACCGGATTGGATAGCGTAAGTCGGCCCAGAATGCAATTCGAATTCACTCATATATCCGAACAGATCAATGTTTACGACCTGAACAGACGAAAGCGACGCGTGTTGATTAAAACCGGATTGGACGAACCGAGGGCAATCGCCGTTGACCCCACTGCAGGACTCATCTTCTGGACTGATTGGGGCGCAAATGCACGCATTGAGCGCGCTGGAATGGACGGCCAGAACAGAATGGTTTTTATCAATAATAAGCCCTGACATTCAGGGCAATAACAAATTCAGGTGCTGGTCAGTGGAAACACCGTTCGCTGGCCTAATGGCTTGGCAATCGATATTCTTGACAAACGAGTCTATTGGGCGGATGCAAAGACTAAGCAGATAAGCAGCTGCGACTACTGGGGCAAAAATGTCCGCAATGTGCTCCACTCTCACCAGCACATTCGCCACCCATTTTCGTTGGCAGTGTTCGAAGAGCGTCTGTATTGGACCGATTGGGATCAAGAAGGCGTGCTTTCTGTGAACAAATTCAATGGGGGAGAAATCAAAAGGGTTAGTTTAGGTAATCAATTTGGTCAGATAAAATGATCGTTTTCAGCTTATGCATGGAGTCAGCGGTCCAGTAAGGAAAAAAGAACCCATAACTTACATTACTTGCATTTTCCGATGACCGTTCGTGTGTATCATCAACAAGCGCAACCGAAACATGAGAACAAATGCGCTAATCACGACTGCGACCACATTTGTCTGCCAAGAGCACTTTATCGTAAAATATTCGTTGAAGACCGAAGACACTTGATATTCAGAAGCAGAGTCATTGGAAGATGAGAAACAGCTGAAGATACGAGGGGTATCTTACTCCTGTGCCTGCGAAAATGGGTTCCGCGTTGACATCAAGAACTCATCCGTGTGCATTCCACTAGACCCCATTGGAGCCATCTCGGAAGCTGCCGTCCAAAGTGGCTCATTTGGTTTTACAATTACATAAAAAATTCCAAGGCATCGACAGCGGATACAGTTCATCCAATTACATGATGGGCTTTATTTTCCTTTGCGTGATTATGGCAGTGGTAAGCAATGACCGTATTACCTTTGCAAATTACTGTCAATCAAACATTTTAGGCATTCGCCTATTACCGTCGTCGTCCTCGCCACTTCTCAGCACTTCACTTCGAAAATCCGATTTATCGTCGAACGGTTGAAGTGGACTTGGATGCAGACCTGGAAAACGTGGGGGACAATTCCCTGGGTCCTATCGCCATACTGCCTGTGGGAGACCGCACCAGCCGGATGACGCCCGTTTCGAATGTTGGCGGACATTCATCCGCAGAACAACGGGATCCGCAGTCCAAGCTGGTCCTTTCTGTTCAGGAGAATCACGGCGAGAAAGGCGATTCTCAGATCCCGTACGTCGATGTGAAGAATCCTAACGAGTACGGATACGATCAACCGCCAAGAGTTTAATTGGGGGGATGGGATAAGCTCAAGCGATTTTCATTTTCATAGCGTGTCTTTTGTCCCTCATCATATTTTATTTCTCCTAAAAGCACGTACGCCTGATACCCACTCTGTGCAATTTAGCACTAAAAACAGCTGTCTCCACCTCCATCTGTATTTTTCATTTTCTTGGTAAATTTATTTTTCAGTTTCAAGTTCATTATTCAACACGAAAAAATTTTTCTGATATTTCGGGTGTTTATTACCCTCTCGCCCCACAATCTTGCTTAGCACCTTTTAGCTTGTTCGTTTCAGCTGATGGAATCACCAATCATCATGGGCTGTGATCAATTTTAAATTGTCAATATCGAAAACTGTATTTTATTTTTCTGCTCCAAAACCGTCCATACACCGGCCAAAGCGCTGTATTTTCACAAATCACACGACCCTTTTAAATTCAATTCTTAAATTAATTGTATGATTGAATTCACCAAGTACGTTTCAACCATATATTTTGAACGAACGGTTCCATATATTTATCATCGTGAAGAGCTTGTCCGAATAAATCTTGAACAAAAGTGGCAAATGCATGAGCGGTTCGATTACCCATTCAATGAGTCGAGTGATAACTGATAAGTGTGAGATGAGTTTGGCGTTGTCCGCAAAAACCAGTGAAAAGATAACCAGATTATTTCCAATCATTATTGGCCCTCATGAGACCATTGGGGACTCTTGTTTGGCTGGGTTCTGGTCGTCATTCATATTGCTCTGCGTCCCGTTGGTGTTGATACACGTTTTGACTCCATTGTCGATGGTCAATCCTTCGTAGTCTTCTTAATAGTTCAAATGAAAACAAATCGATCCGGATTCCAACCGGTTAAGCCCTCTTCCTGTTTTTCGTCATCCCACTAAAGTTTCAAAATTAAACAATTTTAGTACATCTTCATTTCAACCAACCTTGATCGGATAGGAGGTTACCCGAACATCCTCGGTCACAATTGTGCGTTGAAGCTGTTAGAATATAGGTAATTTTTCATACCTACACCTTGGGCAAACCTTTTCTATGTCTGGCTGAGAAGGTGGGTTCTCAATCATTTCGGGGTCAGTATAACCATGAGTCACAAACCAGCCTCCAACCAAAGGAAAAATAATCACAGGCTAATGGTGATAAGCACACCTATCTTCATGAAGAGCTGCTCGCGATACTTGCACTTCAAAAGAAGAAGCGTTACATCCATAAAATCTTCCGGACGAAGATCTTGCAATTGAGGAGCGGGAGCCTTGATGAAATAATAATATTTGTAATGAAAGCAAAAATTATACTTAGATAGTACAATTAGTAATTAGTAATTACCTCGAAGATGAATTTGTGTCGTCCATCACGGATTGGTCCAATGATTACTGAATCAAGTAGTTGGTCATGCTCTTCTTGGCCGTCGGTTGCCACAAAAACCAACTCCCACTCAATTTCTAATTTTTAAATAAAATTTTTTAAAAAATTTTGCATATTGAAATTAACCTTCTTTAATGTTTTCGAATACTTCAAATGTTATCTCAAGCTTGAATGGATCATTTGGCCGGGACGTAGCGGCTAAATGGTGAGCATTGACGACGTTTACACGAGAACACATCTTGTTGAGTTTATTTAGTTTTAAATACTAATACTAGATTTTTTACTCAAAAACATATTGTTTAAAATAAAAATGTGGGGATTAAAAAAAAAGGAGCTTGAAGCTCCATTTATTTTTAAAAACAAAGTCGAAGTACTTAAGTCTCTAATTTTTTGGCGTCAAATATTTTTCGCGCTGGCATACGAAACGTCTAGCTTTTATTATAGGTACGAAATGTCTGGGGTAATTTTTTTAAATTCTAATATTAGGCTTAGAAATAAGCTTAAGCTTATAAAGTTGCTTGGCTACACATTAGACTAGGACAGCTTAAACGGGGGTGGTGTAGTAATGACCTAATGACTAATGAATTACTAGTGTATTGCATACGTAGACGTTTCGTAAATTCATTACTACGCCTCTCCCCGTTTAAGCCAATAAATCCTAGTCTAATATGTTTCCAAGTAACTTTATAACTTTATAAGCTTAAGCTTATTTCTAAGCCTAATATTAGAATTAAAAAAATTACCCCAGACATTTCGTACCTATAATAAAAGCTAGACGTTTCGTACCTTAGACGTTTCGTAGGCTCGCCTATTTTTCGACATTGAAAAACTTGTTTATTTTGGCGATAAAATAGTCATTTAAATTGGCAATAGAAAGTTATGTAAAAACAATTATTTTGACGATAATTTCCTGCTTGGGCTTAAGCCAAGCCTTAAGCTTAGCTTACGGCCATAATGTTAGGCTTAGTAAGCCTAAGCGCAAACCAAGTTTAAACCTAAAAAAATTTATCGCCAAAATAATAACTGCCAAAAATGGTAAACAGGCCGATCTGTCCAGTGTCAGACAAAGTAATATGGCCAGAATTTAGATTTTCTATTATGTATTTAGGTTCTCTTCTCTGTTTTATGAATTATATAAGTAATCATAATCAATGATATACAATCATTAATCTAAAACTTATTCACATCTAGCAGTTTATTCATCCACCCATTATTTCTTCCACATTCCATACTTTCCGAATCTCATTTGTCATTTCTGCACTCCTCCTCTCTATGGATGATCCCAGAAATGATTGTGTTTGCTCGGTAACAATGATGGGGGGGGGGTGAAGTGGCAGTAGGAAGGACAAGGGAGAGGAGAGTGGGGATCACTGAAACAACAAATGGATGGGGCAAAAGGAGACGGAGTCGAGATGGTGGATGCGCGACAATACAGGAACGAGCAGAGAAAGTTCACCATTATTCATTCATTCGCACATTGTTTGCCCTTCCGGGGCGAGGAAGTGAGCGGGGCGAAGGCCAAGCGAAGGAAGATTTTCTGTCGTGGACGACACCTCTCTCTCGGCTCTTGCCTTATTGTCAAATGTCAATTGCCATCACTTTCCGCGTGCCCTTTCTTTTTTATTCGTACCGTAACCATCTTCAATTTATCATCAGCTTTCCCCGATTCGCGTGGAGCTAGCCTCCTTTCTCTTTTCCCCTTCGCGTGGGAATGATGTGCAAAGAGCAGCGATGTCTTGGACGGAGGAGATTGGCGTGTGATATGATTGGTAATTAGTTGGCCGAATGTGAAAATTGAGTTGGCGAGCAAGACGGCGGGGAAAAGGGTGGGAAATCTTCGCCGCGGATGGGACGAGGGATGGGCCAGCTGCGCGCGAAACAGGCCCAGCCAGGTTGCCCTGGCGACTAGGCCAATTTGTGCACGACGAGATGAAAGAGCGTAATGCAATAAAACAGTTCCATATTACTGGGGAGGGAGGGGAGGGGAGGGGAGAGAAGAGTCTTCAAAGCAATGAGAATGGAACTGGGGGATGGCTTAAAATGGCGAGGGAGGTGGTGGCAGAGGGGGGGGGGGTACGGTCTTCCACAACTTTTCCTTTCTCCCCAGTCTCCATTTCCAACTTTCTCATCTCAAAACTCTTGAATCGTTTAAATTCGGTCAAATTTGGCCTTCTTCCTATTTCCAATTTCGCGCCGGTCGTCCTTTCGCTCAATGCGGAGGAGTGCAACATTCTCTTCCTCTCCCCCTTTCCCAATTCGGTCACTTTTTGTGAGTTGTCCATTCATTGGAATGCAAATTGGGCGAGCGGCCGATATAGCGGCGGCGGGTGTCATCTATCCATTCGCATTCAATCAGTCGATGATCGAATTTACAGAGACATTAGTGCGAAACGAACGGGAAATGGCGCCCGCTGTCTCCCGAAAAAGCGTTTTTGTATCTTTTCCGCCTCTCAAATCTCCACAGCCCCAGAGAGTTTCCATCCATCGAGCGCATCATCGCACTCCTATAAATGGGGGTGGAGGATAGCTTTTCGCATTTAGTATTAATGGTCGGTCCTCAGCCGAGAGGACTGGGATGGTCCAAATTGGGGCATTTTGGGTCGGGAGTGCGGGATGTCCCCACTGCTTTTGGTACCCTTCTTTCGTTCCCCTTATTCCGCCCAAACCGATTCCCCTCTCCCTCACACGGGGAAGAAGCCAAAGGCAAATGGCGCTGCTGGGAGGGGGAATGCTTTTAGCGCCTTGAGGTGTGAAATCAGTGCTCCGGACGCACAATTGCGGAGGAAGGGCACACCTCCGCATGACTTGTCCCGGCATTTGCGCCCATCCGCCTCCGCTCTGTCGCACTCTCATCCCATTCCCTTACAGTACGCAAATATTGTCTCTCTGTTTTCTCTCTGTCCCCTCGTCATAAACCCGTTTACGGCCAAATTCCGTGCCATCCCCTCTTCTCGTATTGGCCGGGACGAATCAACTTAATTAAGCAGCGCAGCAGCGGATGGACCCTCTCCACCCATTTTTGATGCCAATCTTCGAAATGGACGGAATAAAATATTTTGGGAAGAGCAGGAGCCGCAGGGAGGGCGGAGAAAGTGCCCATCTCGGTCCAATTTGGCGTCACATATTCCGCCCCAAATCCGCCCTTCCGCAGCACATTATTTCCATTTCGCAACCCCAATTAGACTTCTCTCGGGATTAGCCTTTCCTTTTCCCAATTGACTTGGCCATCAGCGAAGGGCAAAAGGGGACAGGTGCAGAGTGCGGAATATGGGGATGAATGTTTGTGGCACGCACAATGACGACGAAGACAACATTATTGGGACGAGAGTGGTCTAGGTCTGGTAGGTAATTGTGGCGGGAGATTAGGCACAGCAGCAACCGGAGGAGAGAGCGGACGGCAACCGAGGAAAGGGCAAACATGGATGGGAGGGATCAAAGGACCGTTTCGCCAAAGGGAACAATCCCCAGTTCCAGCTGCTGGCTTTAAATATCTCGGCGCCGATCCACCACCACCACTGTTCAGCAAAACAACCCATCCATCTCAATTCCCAATGCATCATCTTTGCCCGTCATTACTCATCGTTATCCGCCCCTCGTGTGGCTAAATTCTTGTCTCCTGTCCCGCTTTCTGCGATTGGCTGCCAACGGCCGCAATGGCGCCGAAGAAGAGGCGAGGCGAAGGGAGGGGAGGGAGGGGCGGGATGAGCCCTGAGAGGCGGGGTGGCGCCAGCCGCCGCGGCAGAGGATCCCCAGTCCCCATCCCCAGTGCCCACTCCCTGCCCCTCACTTGCCGCACTCATTCATTCCACTCCGTGCCCCTCCTCCCCAGTCACTTTCCAGCTACAGTACTTGCCATCCATCCCCACTCCCTCTCCGCTCCTCTGCGTCCCCATTCCACTCCGCCTGACTCATCTCCCCAAACACGCACCAAATCAACACCACCCATCCATCCATCAATCCCTCGTTCCAAATCTGTTTCCGTGCTTCCTTCCCTCCAACCAGAGAATTCAATTTTCCCAATTCAGGCCGAACACTGCACAATGAGTGAGCATCATCTTAATCTTAACGTCGTCGAGGAGCAACGTAGTAGATCTGCGGCTGAGGCGAGTTTACGTTTTTTGGGGCCGTCCTTCTGGCAACAGTCCCCCGCCCCCTTCCCACCAAATTGCTGTCCGGGTCAACGGCCCTTCCCGAATACGGATTGCAACAATGTGTGCCCGGAAGTGGCCTCTCCCAAGTGGACAATGGGATTGGCGAATTAATTGACTCCCTGTGCCTCCCCCGCTAATGGACTCCCCTCCTTGGGGCCATATTTGCCCTCCCAGATGCCCGTTGCGGCCGATATTCTTCTGCCTTCTTTGTGCCGGCCCACCTTGTCCCGGGCACAGCCGGCTGAATTCCGATCCGGACGTCTAATTGGCGGCAGCCAGCATAGGAGGAGGGGGCAGAGGCACGGACCAATTATCCCATCCGGGAGAGGAATACGGGGAATTGTTTGCCGAGAGGCGAAATCCAAAAGTGGATGAGGAGGAGAGATGAAATGGAGACGGCCTCGGGAGTGGTGGTGGGAGGGGGAGGGCCATCCCCCAATTGGGGAGGGCCCTCAGGTGTCTCGGCAACAAATTGCCCGGCTCGGCCGGCCAAATGACTTCCGCCCTCGCGGCCATCTTTTCCCCTCCGCGATGCGTCCAACCGCGATGATGGCCCTGGCCATCCATTTTGGCCCATCCCGCCGGATGCGCCATCCATTCTCTTCTTGCCCGCCCGGGCCATCAAGCGGCAATTATCTTTTTGCATTCCCTGTGGCTGCTGCCGGTGAACAGCAGAACAGGAGATTTATGAATGGAATTGGAGGGAGGACGAAGATGGCCGGCCAATTTGGGGCGGCGGCACGGATGTGCTTTTTGCGGGGAAGAGGGGGCAGGGCAATGGGAGGCTGGCACAAATAAAACGGAAAAAGGGATGGGCACACTGGGCGAATTGATCGGCTCGTTTGCAGGAAATGGCGATCGTGGTCAGTCAACGGCGGCAGCAGCAAGAACAGGAGGGAGAGGGGCGGATGGAGCTGGACGACGACAACAACAGCGACGAGGACCCTGCCGAGGAGGGCGGCCGGAACATGACGTCCAGCAGGTTGGACTGACAAATCTGTTCAAATGTCCCAACAGCGCAGTCCTGCCCGCTAACTGCCGTTGTTGCGCAAACAGTCGAGCAAAAGGTGTCATTGCCTCCCATCAGCCACTCTCTTGTCCATGTTTGTGCTTTCCCAGCGGACAAAATCCGGGCGGACACAAAGGCCCTTGAGGGGTGAGAAAGTGTGAAGGCGGGAGGAATGGGACATCCGATCCCGCAGGGACAGAAGTGTGTGCCACTTCTCGACCGATTGAGTAAGGGGATGCCGTCGGGGCGGGCGATGTGCATGTCCCCAGCCCCCAGCCCCCAACCCATTCCTCCCGTCCACCCCCACATCTCTCATTCGCTCCCCTGCGACATGCTTTCAGTCCCACAAAGGGACAGTCCATTTCGGTCATTCCCTTTGTCCTCCCATCCATGATCCCAGATACCGCCCGCTTGCACAACTCCTCTTCTGCTCCCGTCGTTGTCCCTCTCGGGGAAATCCGCAAAATGGGCGTTGGATTTGGGTCAAGGGAGGGAACAAAGGGGCTGCATGGAAAGAGGTGAGTGAGTGGTAGTTTCTGGCCGATCTGGTTCTGTGGATGAGGCCTCCATCCATCCCTCCCCCCTCCCCCTTCCCAGCCCATTCCTCTGCCCGCCCACCCAATCCTCCCAGCACCTGCACCTCTCTCTGATTCGGCAAGGGTCCGTCTTTGCCCAAATATGGAGTCAGCCCTGGTTCCAACCATCCACCTAGCACAAAATGGGAAAGGCGGCAGGACTCAATTTTCACTTTTTCGTCTTCAGCGGCAGCTCTCCCGCTCGGGAGCTTTGTCTCCTTTCCTTTGCTGCACCTTCGCTCTCTGCCGGCTGACCCAGATTGCGCCATATTCCCTCGCTGCTGCGCTGAAAAGCCTTGCGGGCTGCCTCGTAATCATCATCGCGCAATTACGAAGACACAAAAAGGGAAAGGGCGGCAGCTGCCGAGTCAATGGACTGAATTGGCGAAAGGAGGGTCATCGCCTGCGCCGTTCGTTCACTTTCCCTGCGCCTCAGGATCCGGGGCATTCGCTTTTGCCCTTTGTCCGCTCGCTGAAAGGGAAATCTCTCTGCGGCGGCAGCCGTAATTGCTCTTCCTCTCCATCCGGGTGGATCGACCAAAGAAGGGGAGAGGCAAGAGTGAATCCCCTCCGAAAGAGCGTCTTGCGCAAAAAACGAGGGCACGCGAGTGGGCAAGGAAGGGGGGAAAGGTGAATTTGGATGAAATGGAATGGCGGCGGAAAGAGGGGATGGATGATGACCGGCAGCGGCAGACGGCGCCCGCGACTTTTGCTTTCACTCTCCCTCCCGTACGCAACTCACTCCCCTCCCCCTCCCTCGCCGCAACTCCCGTCCCGCCTCCCCTCATCACCCCATCATTTGCAGTTCCCTTCTTGAACTCCTCTCCCATCGTCTCAAACGGCATCGCCGCCGCTCTCTGCTCTGCTCGCCCGTTCCCGCGTCCGCCGAACGACAACGGAACGGCAATCGTCGGAAACAGCGCACTCCGCGACCAAGGCCCCAACAAGAGGAGGAACAGGGGGAAAACGGAGCAGAAGAGGAAGAACAGTGCCCACGGTAAACAGAGGACAAGGAAACAGTTTCAAGCTGGCAATTAATTGCTACAGGTCCATCTCCTCTCGCCATTCCTCGCCCATCACCACCTTGAAAGAGCAGCACCGACGCGTTCGAAGGGCATCGTTCAGGTTAGTTTTCTGTGCATTTCCACCATTTTCATTTGTCCAGTGGCCATTCATTTGCTGAGGCGGACGGACATTGTGTGCTGCATCGTTGTGCCCACTGCGCAAAGAGTTTCAGCTCCGCCAGCGGACTCAAACAGCACAGCCACATCCACTGCAGCGAGAGAAAGCCATTCCGTTGTCGGCAGTGCGACAAGGCCTACACCCAGTTCTCCAACTTGTGCCGACACCGCAAGGTGCACAGCGGCGGCAACAACAACTCCAGCGCCCCACCATCTTCCCTCTCTTTTGTGTGCCCTTCCTGCTCCCGTCCATTCTCTTCCGCCACAAAGTTGACCAAACACCGTCTGCTGTGCGAAATGACATCCACCATCTACAAACCCTTGCTCCAGCACTACTTCAGCAGCGGGGGCGCGTCGACGGAATGGCCGCCAATTGGTACTGCGCACGCTGCACAGCCCTTTCCCAGCATATTGCTCAACGACGCATCGCCTCCAAGTGCAGCGACTTCGGGCAGTCAGCCGAACAATGGCAGCGCTGATCAGGAAAAGGTATGGGAGGGACAGGAATTTAGCCTCAATGTGGGTGCCTAACCAACCAGCACTGCTCCTCGTCGTTGTTGTCCATGTCCTCCTCTTCTTCTTCCTCCTCGGCCCTTATCGGAGCACCCGATGCGAACTGCAGTGGACGGAGCAGCGGCGACGATGTGGACACTCCCAGCCCCATTTCGTCAGACCTTCCTTCCACCGATTGTGCAGCGCCGATGAAGCTGTGGCCGACTTCGTCCCCGCACCATCTACTGTTTCCTCCATCCCCGTTCTGTGCCTTGCCACGACACGGTGCGATGCTCCCACAACAGCAGCAGCCGCTGCTCGCAATGGTTGCCGCGGCAGCAATGGCACGTACTTTGGCCAACAATGCAGCAGCAACAAATTCAGGCCAGCAATGTAAGCACTCTTGGGAGAGGTCCGGTCACGCGAGTTCCGTTCATTTTTACAGATGCTCTCCCGGTCAGCAACGGTGACGTCCGCATCCTTGGGTCTGGCTTCCCCACTGAAGCATACCACCATCACAGTACAACTGCCAGTTCAGTGGGGGCCGGCGTTAACCATGTTTCGGGCATCGGGGGCTCGGACGGGGAGAGTTCGCCGCGCTCTTTTGAACACTTCACGCCGCCAACTTCCGAACATCACGCGTCCTCCGCCGTCGGCACCTATGCCAACAACAAGCTGACAACGCCATCTTCCACCTCTCCGCCACTGTCCGACTCACTTTCTGTGCACACGGTGCGTGCTCTGGCAACAAACGAGAATAATGCACAAAACGAAGGAAAGGAAAGAAAGGGAGAGTTTGGGCTAGAGGAGGAAAAGGCGCTAGATCTGAGTGGAGGGAACAGTGCGGCAGAAGGAAGGGTGGCGGGATCAGTTGGATCAGGGGGACTGCTAAAGACATGTGACGAGTCGGCCTCCAACACTGATGCCAGTGGGCATGGAGGGGCAGCTGATGCAGCACTGTTCGGCGCCGCCAGCCACCAGCCGATCGTGGGCGTTCCGCCCCCACTAATGATGGAGCACATGTTGCTGGGCCAGTTGGCTGCGCGCAACCCATTCTGTTCAGCAAGTGCATTTCTGAACATGTTTCAGCAGCAACAACAACAACAGAGGAGAGCGGCCCAAATGGTCGGTTTTTGTTCCAGTGTTTAGCTCAATTGTCTACGTTACAGTCAATTTGGCCTCTTCCTGCCTCTGCCCTCCAGTCCACACCAACCACGACCAGACAAGCGTCTCTTGCACAGCCCCAAACTACCCGTCCAAGCGTCCTAAAAATGCGCAGCGGTCAATCGCGTCCATCGGCCGCCGTCAACCTTGCCTCGGCCAATAACAACGAACACCGAATGCCGGCCAGCAGATCCAGCACAGCATCTGCTAGCAAACGACACAGTGAAAGACGAGGATCCTTGAGCGCCAACGCCGAAGGAGGGGAAGAGAAGGTGGCAGTGAAAGGTGCCGCCGGAGGCAAGGAGCGTTACCAGTGCCGTTATTGCCAGAAGGTGTTCCCCCGCTCGGCCAACTTGACTCGGCATCTTAGGACCCATACGGGTGAGCAGCCCTACAAGGTAGGCAAAAACAGCAAAACAAGGCTATAAACCTCGATTGCAGTGTCAATATTGCGAACGCTCATTCTCCATCAGTTCCAATCTACAGCGACATGTTCGCAACATCCACAACAAGGAGAAGCCGTTTCGGTAAATTGACTGATGAATTTGATCTGTTGCCACATTTCTTGCAGATGTCCATATTGTGAGCGCTGTTTTGGCCAACAAACAAATCTTGACAGACACTTGAAGAAGCACGAGAATGAGGCTGCTGCCGGCGGAGAGGAGGATGTCTCTGCCGAACCCGCAGTTGCTGACTCCACTTCGGAACGACGCACTCCGCCAACAATGGTGAAGCGGAACTCGCCCGCCTCATCCACTTCCTCCTCCGATTCGACATCTTCGCGCACTGTTTCCGGGAAAAACAACAGCAGTGTGTTCAGCAGTATCCGCAACTTCCTCTCACCAACCGCCGCATCTGAAGAAGGAGAATGATTAAAATCTAGAAATGTCTCTCTGCTGAAACCCTGAAAACTGATTGAAAGATTCGCCTCTAATTCGCTGGAGTACAAGTGTGTCCATTTAAATATTTGATTGATTCCCAAATATTCATTCCACGTTCCTATGATTGCTGATTAGTCTCTCCTTCTAGTAGTAAATAATGCCAAATAATGTGTGTTAATGTGTATCGATTTGAATTGTAATGTTTTATTTTACTCTTTTGTGACCCCCACCACAAAAGTACATTGGCAGAGCTTCGTTTGGTGTATGAAGAATAAATTAACCGATCTGATTAGATTCCTAGGTCTATGGATGAGAAATCTTCCAGGGGCGAGTTTTGTGTGGCCAGGTTCCTCAGGAGCTGCGACACTTCTCCAACGACCGAACGGTGCACCTCTTCAATTGTTCGACCAGCATCTATTCTCTTCAGGCACGATGGGTGAAAGAGACTCGGTATAATGCTAAGCCTACCCGCCAATAGGATTCGTCGAAGAGGTCGCTCATATGTCGGTACACCAGCTGCTGGAACTCACTCCTCTCCATCACCTCCTCGCCGAATCCCTCCCGCCCACTCGTTTTCTCCGGGTCAATGTCAAAGAAGAGGACGAGATCGGGTCGCGGCAGTCCCACTTCCGGACGACAAGCCCACTGTCGATTCATTCCTTTGGCAAGTGAGTATGCAATCCCAGAATGGCTGTATCTGAAACCCCGGAATATAAAGAAAGTAATGGTCATTCGTCAACGGTTAATGTACCGATCAACAATTATGTGTTCCCCACGTGTGAGCCTTTGCCTCATCTGTGCAGCCGTCAACCAACGATTTGCGGAAAAAATCAAATGGATCGCTTCTTTGTTCTCATCCACACTCTTCGCGTTGCGCAAAAAAGTGTCGATCACCGGACCTTAAACAAGATTTCAGAACACAATACACAATGGCCTCCGTGCTAAGCCGTTTCCCTACCGGTAGTTGGCTCATCGCGATCTTAAATTGAATTTAAAACGACAAAAACCACCCAGAACTTGGCTACCGGGAAACCGCTGAACGCAAGCCGGTTGACCCGATCGCTGTAAATGTTCAAGCAGCAGTTTCGCCTGTGTGCTCTTGCCACTCCGGTCCAGCCCCTCCAACACAATCAATGCCCCTCGCTCTTTTTGCAAGTGCACACTATTTCCATTTTGTTGTTCCATTGTGGATAGAAAATAGAATCCACCTGTTGGTCTTGGAAATAAATCTCGGGCAAAAACGAGTGAGCGTCGTGATGGATTATTTGGGAAATAATAAATAGTATGTAATATTAAAAAGAACACTTGAAAGTAATCAAAAATAATGTAAAGGCTCGAATTCGAAGCCAACGGACGTAGTTGGATGGAATGAAAGCAACAAGCAAGCCACCATTTAAACTAGCATCCGTCTCGACACATCTCTCTTCTCCGCACCAAACCAGTATTTGTTGTTTTATCTAATCCTTAATCATCAGTTGGGTTGGGAGCAAATAAGATTTGCTTAAAACGAGTCCTGCGAAGATGGAGATTTTGATTGAAGTAAATTGAACGAGCCATCTAATTAAGCATTTTATATATATAAAACGTAATTTTTTGTTTTGCTTGGAGATAAAACAATTATGTGCCTTGTCTAACTAATTGGTGTCCAAACAGTGTATGTAAATTGGATCCAAACACTTTGTGTTCTGTCCTAATTCGCTGCACATCTACCAGTGGTAGATGGAGTGACGCCAGTGGTCGTCGCTGCCGTACCACAGACGATAGGCCCACAATACGAACAAGTTGAAGAACACAAAACGAGCGATGGTCTGGATGACGGACGCATACTTTGGTCCCGAATAGAATTCGTAGTGGACACGCCAAAAGTTGCGCATGAATTCGTCTGAAATGACAAATAAGCAAAAATAGAGAATTCGATTTCTTGAATTAATGAAGCAAGGATTGCTTATAGTAGGTGTAAAGAGAGCGTACTGTAGATGGCGCGGAAGGACATATCACGTCGGCTGAAATAGGCGCGTAAATCACACAGCTTCACCTCCATGAAGGGAATATCGCCTAAACATGCAATACTAGAAAAGTGACGAGAAAATCCAAAATGCTTACGGTTTGTGCCGTAGTACCGATGACGCAAATATGGCCCGTGCACACGCGGATTCCAATCCTTATTGTAGAGGCCGAACCGAGTCTTGCTGAGGGCATTGTTATAAAAATGCACGCCAAAACGCTCAATCGCTCGGAAAATCGGTTTGAAAATTCTGAAATGAAAACGGTCGCACATAATTATTCTACGCAAATTCGATAAAATTACACTGGTATGATGACCGGCTCCATAACGGTATGATGATCGGCAGGTGGTTTGAAGTGCAACGGCGGCACATTTGCTTTTACGAAATTTTGGACCGCCTTCTGAACGTTGACCATTTTGAGCGGTGGTTTTATCAAGTCCTCTTGATTTGCTGAAAAAGAAAGTTAGTAAAACACTAAGTCAACTCCAACCCAAAAAGCTAAAATGGCCCAGAATCAGCAATTTTACATTTTTATGCAATTTTAATTTTTAGGTAACAAAATGACTTAAGCTAAATTTTGCGGTTTCGAGTTGGAATGTTATCGTTTTTAGGGTGGAAAAAAATAAAAATTTGAGAAAAGGTTTCGCGATTTATCCGCAATTCCGTTTTATATCCATCTCGGTTGGCTATCAAAGCGATGTATATGTAAGGTAGAGGTAGCAATTAGTACAATTAAGCAATCATCATTGAATTTTTTCTCCACAATTTATTTGGATGTTTTTCCTTAGCCCAATTGGTTTTTACTCGTTTTCTCCTCCGACTATAAATTTTTCGTCTTACCGCCAATTTCATGTATGTAACTTGCAAGTATAAATGGAAATATCTTTGATAATTTGAAATAAATAATAATTTATGGCGAGTTCACTCATTCAACGATTCCTATTTTTATTTGACATGAAGAAACAACCAACAACAAAAAATACGAAATTCATGGGGTGGCTAAAGCACACTGAGGGGGATTAAAGTGTTCTATGAATCGGTTTTCCCTGTTCATCCAATTCCAACTCTCCTCGCTCAATGGCCACTTCTTCATCAATTTCCTCAAGGAAAGTCTCTCGTTTCAAGGCGTACAGCGTGTAAAAGTAAATTGATGCAGAGATTGCGACTAGTGTGAAGCCAATAATCATTTGTTGGTAATTGATCATGAATATGTTCTCCACTCGAATTCTGTTGAATTTCTCGAATTGGCGCACAAAACGTTGTTGGGCCCTCGGCAAGTCATTCGGATCGACCGGCTCGACGAGTTCGAACTTTTGTCGTTCAATTTCATCTTCCTGACTCAATGTCTTTTTTGCCGGCACATGCCGACTTTTAACGGTTAGTGAACCACCACCAGATGATGCTGGAGGCCTTTGAGAGTATGGAAATTGTTGCATCCGCATGACTTTTTCGGGGATCCTAATCCGGCCTGAATCAGTGAAGATTTAAATGTTTTCATTTATAAATAAAAACCGGACATGTATATGAAGAAACAGCTGTACTGGCAAATGTTTGATAACATTTGAATGCGCTAAAGGAAGAGCTGTGCGGAAAAGCTCGCATCCTGGAACAGGATATATTTTTGGGTGAAAAAAATAGACAAAATCAAAATAATAAGAAAAAAATAAAATATTACAAATTAAAACATTGTTTATCATTACAATATGTGTATATTTATCAGTTTATTACGACGACTTTGTATTTTACAACTTTGCGTAATTATTTAATAACGGATCGTCGTTTAACAATTGCCTCCATACTTTTATGTTTCATCCATTTTTTCACAAGGTGCTCTATATCTTGATGTCGTTCCTTTTCGTCGTTCTCTACAAATTCCTCGTCAAAGTCGGCTGGGTTAAACATATGGTTGGCAGCATTTTGGTTAAGCGGGTTGAAACTGTTCTGCTCCACCAGCTCATCCATCAACTCCAAGCGAAGTATATCCGTAAACGCGTATAGTTTTTCCTGCTCGGGCATGGAATTCACATGAAACCAGGGAAGCCCGGTAATCTTAAAATCCAATGGTTATTGAAAATAAATTTTAAATCTAAAAAGGAACTAACTCGGTCATTAAACATCAATACTAGTCCATTCATCGACAGATCTCTGCAATTTTCTGGTTGCTCTATGTGCATCACAATGTCTTCCATAACTGCAAACGGAACTCTCAAGTCTCGGCCTAACTAAAAATAATTTCATCAAATCGAAAATCGAATTATCGTTTTACTTGGAAAATGTGCGCGGTATGGTTGTAATCGGCTGATCTGTGCCAAAAATCAAGCCAGATCCTTTCAAGAAACTTTAAATACAACTCCAATGAAGTAGTGCGTCTCAAATGATTTAGGAATAAAAGACAAGTACGCGAACGTCGCTCATCCATGTCAAATGTCTAAAAATTGAAATACGAAATATCATTACTAGGTAACTAATACAAGGAACTGACTAACCACTTCGAAGTTGGCTTTTTCGATACCGTAGAAATCGCAGATGTCGTTCAATTCCCTGAGCATATAATTCCTTTTAACAGATATAATTCCGGCTGGGTGCATCCCATCTTAAGAATGTATTAATTTTATTCGCTTTTAACGCCCAAAACTTGCAAATTTGATTGTACAATTGGAATCCCGAAACTGGTACGTAATCTATGGTAAAATCTCTTCTCAATCTCCAATGTGGCAATTTTTGTTGGAGCACCTATTTTAATTTCACAAATTTTTTAATCAAAAATCAAAATTTACCTGATAGAATACCCAGGAACGAGGACATACTATATCATAAAACAATTTGAAATGTAAGGCCATTTTAATTTTCGATCCTGAAAAGGTGGTAAAAATAAAAATATGGCATTTAATATTGGACGTCAATTTTTTTTGCCAACAACGAGATACTAAGCAAACGAATCTTATTTTACCACCAAAAACAATTCCCATAGTATGTCAACCAACCAGAATTTATAATTTTTAGTTGCCAAAGCCATTTTCACCAGTTATCTTCATCAGCCATCAGGTCATCAGTAATCACCATGATCGAAGTTAAAAGGCAAAACGAGTTTATTCAAATAAAATCGAATCGAAGTGAAACAAAGCAATGTTGAAAGAAATGATCCTCGATGAATTTCTCGTTGTTGGCAAAAAAATGGTCTATTTTTTGTTGGCAAAAAAATGATTTTTGTTGGCAGTTTTGGACAAACTGTCATTTTTCTTTCATTTTGTTTTTTCTGCTCGGAGGCCGACTCTTTCACTTTCAGGCTACCATGAAACTGCCCCACGATAAAGTGCTCCGCGATAAAGTGCCCCGCCAGTCCAGATTTTAGGCTTAGACAGATCTGAATCGGACTTTTTTGACGAAAAAGGGTAGAATATTAATCCCCTGACTCCTATGCAAAAGATCAGATATCCAACGAAACGGATATCGGTGGGGGAGAACAATAGTTGATTTGGGTGAGGCGGGGCAGTTTAGCAAAAATATCCAGGCGGGGCACTTTATTGCGGGGCAATTTATCGGTTGCCCCCTTTTAGGGCTTGGGGGATGGGGGTGGGTGTAGTCGTAGTAGTATGGACAGAATTAGTAGGTACATTTAATAGGCATTTTCATCCAAATTATTAGGCCATTTTGCCGTCTTAGATATTACAGGCTACCACTCCAATCATGGAGGAGCCAATTTCCAAAGCGCTCTCTCACTCATTAAGCAAGAAGAATATCAAACTAGCTCGGTTTATGGAAATCTATGGAAACAATTTGGAAGCGCACCTTTCACAACTATACGGATTTGCCTCTTCAACTGGTGGGCTAATGAAGGATGAATATCGTGAAAGGTAAATTTAATCATTTTCGACGATTAGACGTTTTACAATGGAAAGGATCTGGCCAGTGCTTGCGAATAATTTGCCGGTAGCGCATCGCTATGTTAGCGAAATCAACGACAAGACACCTCCCAATTCGATTTGCTCTGATGAGGAATTTTCAAATGATAAAAAGCGGGATTTAAACATTTCTGACTCCGATTTTGAATCGGCACTTTCTACATTCTCTTCTGCGAGGGACGATAGTGTGAATGAGGAGGAATTGGGTGATGAGGACGATCTAACCGCACAAGACTCTCCGGTTACTGCCTATTCTTTGTTTACTTGCCTATAACTTTTTATCAGACACCCGAGTTTTCGCAGGAGCATTTACGTTCGCACAAGGAATGGAATCAAGTTGAATTGGATGTGGCCAGAACATTAGCTCGCTTCCCTCCGAACATTGAAGAGGAGGAACGTGAAATTTTGCAAAAAGAACTCACGCAATTAATTGTCAGAATATTATGCGAAAACGAAGACTTCCGTTACTATCAAGGTACGAAGAACGGTTAAGCTTAGTATTGAATCATTCACTTTTTGGGTAATAATTAGTAATAATATATGTAGTTAATAACTATCAAATATAAATATATTCTAGGTAATTTATTTAGGTTTCCACGATGTTTGCTTGACTTTTTTACTCGTGCTCAATACTGATGGCGCAATCCAAGCGACGCGGGCCATTTGTCAGCGAGGCTCTTTCCACAATTATTTGTCTTGCACGTTAGAGGAGAGTGCCTTAAAAGAGATGCAAAACATCTACGTGCTGTTGTTCATGCATGATCAAGAAGTAGAAAAATGGTTAAGAAGCGCTGATCTTGGAACGCTATTTGCATTGAGCTGGCCATTGACTTGGTTTTCGCACGCCTTGCAGGATTATCAACAGGTACAGAATGACCTTTTCGATCCTACATAATTCGCTGGTTTCTTCTCAACGAAAGGTAGTGCTCTTCTTTGATCTTTTTCTTTGTTCGCACCAATTGATGCCAATCTATGTAAGCGCCGCACTTATCAGTGAACGCAGAGAAGAAGTGTTGCGCTGTGAAGCAGATATGCCAATGCTGCACCAACTCCTTAATCACGTACGGAATCTAGGTTTCATATACTTTTTTCGGTTTAAATTTTAGATACCCGCAGAGATGAATTTTAATCGTATCTTGGACACCGCTCAATCTCTATTTCAGCGGTATCCGCCCAGCGTGTTAAGCGAATTCCAACGCGAATATTTGCGAATTTGTGATCGGCAACGGAGGGCACTGGCTGTGAGACAACTAGAACAACAGTTCCAGCGCAGGATTGAGGTTAATACTCCCATTAGAATGATTGATCAAATGATTTCCAAAGGATGACATATTCCAAAAGAAAAAGAGGAGCAGCTCTCCGATGCAGAGATATAACATTTACAGAATCGCGGGAACCAGCACTATTGCTGCAGGAGTTACAGTTCTGGGGGCGGTGGTGCTATACTTTTGGAGAACGCAAAACTCTGCTTTCTAACCCTGCCCACAGAGACATACTCAATTCCCATAACTCGTAATTTAAATTCAAGAAATTCATACTTCATGCGTTAAAAATGTTTTTAGTCTTGGTATATTTGTTTGTAAAAAACACCCGATATTTGCCATGGATCTCATTTTACACTGAATTAATAGAAATAAAGGTTGTGTTGGAGAACCCAAAAATTACATAGGTATGTGGATTTGTTGGTGAGGATAACAACAACCAATAATAACCATTCTGGATCATCCGCAATTTACCACTTCCCACCTTTCTTCTTCTTTCCCTTCTTTGCCTGTTGAGTCGGCCGTTGTTGACGTGGGCCTTCCGTCGGTTTCGGCGAAGGGTGCGGTGAATTTCCAGTCAGTGGGCCACCACTGGTGCCCGGCTTTGCATTTCCACTGTAGTCTCTAAATTAAAAAAACGCAATTCAGCATTATAACGAAAATCCAACATATTTGCGGCTGATCCTGCTGCTGCTCCCTGGGTTCCCCGGCCAATATCCCTGTCTTTAAATTTCTTGTGCACTTTTTTTCTATATGCAGTGCGCTCTTGTCGTGGCAACCATCGTTCAGGATCCGGTGGAATTTCTGGGTTGTAATTTGCGGGAAGACGTGATTTCTTTTTCCGAAGTTTTCGTTTCCTTGCTGCTGCGTATGCTGCCACAATTTCACCCTAAGAAACAGAATAGCAATCTTGCATTTTGTAGTCCAATCAATAATTTATGGGCGCCTTTAGGTGATCTGAGCTCTCAAGCAGACCGAACCCGTAAACTGTTGATTGGAATCAGCCTTTTTACTTACCCCATCTATTTCCATAGCTTCGGCAGTGCTTCTTTCTTTGATAGGCTTCCAACGTCTTCCAAATCTTACAAAATCGACTTCCAAATTTTCGTTGATTATGGATTTAAGTTTCCAACTCAATGCTCTGTAATTAAAATATAACCTATTTTGTTCTGAATTGCCTACTTCGTTTTCAAAACTTGTTGATAAATCTTAAGCGCCGCCTTCTTTTTGCCGAGTTTTTGGAGTACAAATGCCTTCTGAGTCAAAATTGGCGCAGATTCTTGTGCAATTTCTGTCTTGGAGAGTCCATCTTCAGTCAATGTACGCTCGCAATACACTAAATCGGATTTGCACACTAGTATTGATAAAAAATGCCTGCCTAAAGTTTTATCTAGCAAACGTAGCGCTTCCTCAAGCTTCTCACAAGCGATCAGATGGCATGAAGCATTGAACATCAGTTCAAAAGAATCCAAATGGGTTAGATCCAATTCCTGTGCAATTTTTTGTGTTTGAAGACGTGCTTTTACCGCAGCCATGTTCGCACGTCGAATGTCATCAAATTCATCACTGTGTGTTCGAACAAGTATTCTAAATATTAGGCGAGTTGGTATTAATCGTTTAAAGTCTAAGATAAAACTTGAATAATTCTAGAGCTTCCTGGTACTCTTCCATCCGATAAAAAATTTGCGCCTTCAATTCCATAACATGTGCATTATTTCCATCTAACTTTCTGATCACACCAAGCGCAGCTTTGTCATTCTTCTTTCGGTAAAATAAATATGCTTTTTCAAATGTCATCAAATTAAGTTGAATTAGGTATCTGAAGATTTTGAAAATTATTTCAAGTTTAAATTTAATCGATCTTGAAGTCGAAAACGATGGCTCAAATCAAATGACAGTTGGGCACCAGAATTCTGGACAATTAGGCACCAGACCAAAAATCGGACCATTTAGAACCAAAAAAGGGACAATTGGGTAGCAAATGTGAATTTGACAAAGTTATGACGTGTCAAATTTTTAGCCTAAGCCTAAGCCTAAACAAGATCTATGCAAGTATGGGCCTAAGCTTACCCTTTGGTGCCGAATTGTCCAAGCATGTAATGCTGAAGCAAATTGTGCTTTCCACTATTTTTGTGTGTTGACGTTGTTTTCTTTTCCCTATCTCTGCGTCTATGACCAATGTTCGTTTTTGCGTGTTTTGTGCCTTTTCCGGCCCTTTACCCTAAAAATCAGTTTGAAAATTTCGAAACCACAAGGGAATCCTTTGGGGTTTCCAGATCAAAAATTGTATTTCAGCAATAGAAATACTGAAATCCTCAAATCATAATCATTAATCACTTATCAGTGATCAGGTAATCACTAATCACTATTAATCATGTAAAATGCATATACTATAGTTATAAATTATAATGAATTTTAATATTTTAGATAAAAATAATCGACGATGGAACAAACAAGTGATCCAAAATCAAATTCCAAAAAAACAATTGCAACTAAAGAGGCCCTACCGACTCCATACGGGAACCGATATACTGGGAAGTTAGCTCGTTTTGTGCAAAATTTTCGCACTTATCGGCGCACGTTTTTCCAAAATAAACCAGTATTGGCAATTGCTGCGCTCATCACCGCATCAGGAATATATCAGAGCGTCGTGTACGTGGTTTACGGGCCAGAACACCCAAGAACAAGAGGAAGGTGGGAATAATTAATTTTGGTCAAAATAACACGTTATAGCTCATTCGACGAGTATTGGCGAAATAACTATACCCCGTTCCAAAAATTACTCCGCAAGTTGGGTGGTGCACCGCCGTCTTCCGCGGGCTCCCACCCAACTTACTGTTGGTGCTCCCTTCCCGATCCTTTGTTATCATTCTTATGAAAACCTTATCCTGATAAAAAATTGGGTCGATCTGATAAATTGGAAAAGCTTTATTTAACATACACATAGCACATGGCACATGCATTACCATTCACTGATTTTTCGCTTTCAGATGGCGCACATTCAAAAAAGAAGGCAAATTGACCGAGGAACAATTGGGCAAGGAACAGATGTACAACGACTATATCGGGACATTCCACGATGAACGGCCGAGACCGATGGATGTTTCAACAAAGAGGTTTCGAGATATTATTTGAAATTTTGTTAGTTGCTTATTGCTTTTTATCAATCGTTATACTCAAAAACAACACATTTATGAGTTATGACAATTGACAACACCAAAAAATGTGTGAAATAAAGAAAATTCGGATTATTCCAACAAAGAATTCGGTTTTTTCATCCAATTGCCCTTTTGTAGCCACAACTTTCGTGTTAATTATTGAATTATTATGCTTGAATGCATCTTTGACTCCCATTAATTCGTTTCATTTTTCTTGGCATCCGCAGCCATTGCAGCAAACAGCGAATTCCGATTGGCTAGTAAATTCTGCACGAGGGAAAACATTAGTTTTGTCCATTCGTTTCGAATAGTACCTGAGGCGAGTCGAACTCACGTATCTGGCCTTGCTCCAAGACAACAACACGATCGTAGTCATAGATTGTAGCCAGACGGTGAGCAATTGTGAACACAGTGCAATGTTTGAATTCGCGTCGAATGGTTTCCTGGATTAGTGCTAAAAGTAATTTTCTCGTCATTTCTCTGTACGTCTCCAACAGCACTCACCATCTGTGGATAAATCCACTGAAGCGGTAGCCTCATCTAGAACGAGAATGCGGCTCGAACGGAGCAATGCTCTGGCCAAACATAACAACTGTCGCTGCCCAAGGCTAAATGAATCGATTCGTTTTTACAGTGTTCTCGACCATAAACCTGATATTTTCCCCTCCCTCGCTGATTTCATGGTCCAGAGTACCGTGCAACTCGCTCACAAACTTGCGCAAGTGTGAATGCTCTAGAGCATCCCAGATCTGCGAGTCGGAGTGCCGATTGAATGGATCTAGGTTGAAGCGCAGTGTTCCGGAAAATAAAACAGGGTCCTTGACACCAAACGGAAGTTACGTCAAATTCGATGAATGGTTTTTTCTCACTTGTGGTATTATGGTAATATTTGCGCGCAAGTCGTGTAACCCCATCGTTTTGATGTCGATCCCATCAATCAGAATTCGACCTTCAACGGCTTCGATCATTCGAAAGAGGGCCAAGGTAAGAGAGCTCTTTCCTGAGTGGCTTCAGTTGGATGGATCAACGAATATACCGAAAACCTGCGCCAGTTCTGCCTACAATGCCAACTTTCTCCGCTGGCCTGATGGTGGCTACAATTTGGCGGACCACCAAATCAAGTCCAGGTCGGTACCGTGTTGAATAGTTCTCAAAACGAATCTCTCCGTTTCGCGGCCAGCCAACGGGAGGCCGTTGTCCACTAATCTCCCACGGCTCCTCGCTTTCGACCCTCTCAGCATACTCTTTTAACCTTTCAATGGACACAATGTTCGTCTCCAGTTCGCTGATTTGACGTATTGCAAAATTCATGACTTCTGTTATCTGGAAAAGAATAGATGAAACGAAACAAACTATTATACGCTAGTGAGCGATGTGAACCGACATTGAGTGCGTAAGAGACAGAAAGGCCGACCAGGCCAGCGCTGGATATGAAATTCCATTCATGCGATAGGGCACCAAACAGGGCAGCAAATAGCACAACACAGTTGCCGATCAGTTCAAGACGAACGGCCAGCCAGCGGTTGGCAATCAATGAGAGATATTTGATGCGAACTAATGAATCCACTCGCGACTCCATTTGTGCACAAAAGGGTTGTTGTCGATGAAAAGCACGAATGGACGATGCACCCTGAATGGATTCACCGAAATGGGTGTAGATTGGGGATCGGTTGTTCGATTCGAGACGCTTCAGTTGACGTGAAGTCGGCACGTACATGCGCTGAAACGGATAATCAAATGTACTGATGGCTGATGGTGGAACCAATATAATGAAGTAGAGCACGAAGAGTGGCGGGATGACCAGCGAGAATACCCAGGTGGAGATACAGATGGTTATCAGAGTGGCCAGGACCATTGTGATGCATTGGACGAAGTAGCGGGTATTTATTGGCAAGATCGTGTCTGCCACCTCAATATCGCGGCCAAATCTGTTCAGCAGACGACCGATAGGCGTGGTATCGAAGAAAGACATGGGCGCATGCATGATGCTAGACATCATTGGCGAGTGTAGATTGCGTGAAGCACTGAGTCCACCCAGGAGCAGCGCCAATAGCGCAAACCAGAATGAAAGTGCTGCAAATGCCAATGGTTTGAGAGTTGCTTGCTCTTTTTCCTTCCCCACCTTCGAAGATTCCGATTGCAGCGTACACGGCAAGTCGTTCACCGGTGCCAATTTTGCCTTCTTCCCCGTCTGAAGGCGTTGTTCCATTCTGCTGGTTTCCGTCTGCCCATGCTGACAACCAAAAATTGCGAGCAACTTGCATGCACTGGTTGGCGCAGTAAAGCCCAAAAAACAGCATTGAACAAAGCCACCCCGCGGCGCGCATGTAGTCCAAATAGACAGCCACTTTGACACGACCTGTTTCCACACGTTCTTTCTCGATGAGTGTCTTCGGAGTGGTGTCTCCCTGTTCGCTTTCCTTCTCCACGGCCAAAGAGGCAACTGAGCATCGATTAAGGTGGTCATCTGCAGCACTTGAAGAAGAGGTTGCAGTACGGTGCAAACGACGTTGACGTATCGGCGGGGAGCGAGATGTCACATCGGATTGGCAGCGCCGTTGTAGCATCGACACCTGCCTTTAGCAGAAATATTGAACTGACCAGTTGTTTGTTATGCTACAGACCTGTCGATTTGCTCCAGCACAGTCAGGTCTTCAGACGAACCAGCTTGCAGCAATTGCTCCTCGTCATCGTCCTCTCGCTCCTCCTCCTCCTCCTCCTCCTCGATGTTTTTCGCTTTATTTTCCTCATCATCCATTTTTCCTTCGGCCACAAGCTGTGCAAATTTCCCGTTAGGCAAACCACACAACTCAGCATAGGTGCCTCTTTCAACAATACGACCCTCTGGACGGAAAATGGTCACAATCACTATGATAAAAACGACCGTCTACAAGCAAGATTTGGTCGCACTGGGAAAGGTAGTGCAGCCCGTGCGTGACCAGGATGCGTGTTCGGCCGCTTAGAATTCCCCCCGGGCCGATCGCCTGTTGGGGGCACATCCATTCATCCGTCCTTCCGTTCATTCCTTGCCTTGTCGAAAATCCAACGTCCAACGTGGCTGTCAACTGCGGAGAGGGGGTCGTCCAGTAGGTACAGCTCGCTCTGCTGGTACACCGCCCTTGCCAGTGAAACTCGGGCTCGCTGTCCTCCAGACAAATTGATCCCCTTTTCGCCAATTTCTGTGGCATCGCCTTGCGGAAGCATATCCAAATCGTAACGGAGTGCACACACGTTGACAACCAGCTCATAGAGACGGGCGTCGAACGGAGAGCCAAAAGTGATGTTGTCCCGCAGAGACATATTCTGGATCCAAGCAGTTTGGGGCACATAGGCGATTGCACCGCGACTTTCCGCCACAGCTACTTCGCCGCGCAGACGTTCCATTTCGCCGAGTATGGCAGAAAGCAACGAAGACTTCCCGGCGCCCACCTTTCCTACCACCGCCACCAAATCTCCGCGACGCACTTCTATGCTGATATCGCGCAGAGCGGAAAGAGGGGGCGGTGCGGAGTTATTGATGGCGGACGCGGCCGATTTCTGACTCAATGATGTGGATGAACGCTTCATCTTGTTGGCGGTGTTCTTCTCCGCCTGTCTCCCATCTAAAATGGCCTCCCAACAAAAGTCAGCGTTCTTCATGCGAATCAGCGGGGAATCTGAAAATAGATAGAGGTGGCAACCACACAATTGTTGTTTGCCTATTTTCGCCTACTTTTCGCGTCCACCGTAGACCCTATTGCGCCTGGGTCGAGTTCCTCTGCGACGAGAAACTCGCGGATGCGCTGGTTGCTGACCATTGTTTGCACAAACATGTTGATCAACAGTCCGATCATGGTCATCGGCGAACGGATTTGGTTGAACAGGGTGAGCGAGACAAACGCAATCTGAGGGGTGAGGGCACGACCGGAAGGTTCCAGCAAGGAGAAGGTGAGGAAGGCGACTATGGCCACCAGGAACGGAGAAGTGAAATTGAACGTGTCGATCACACTGAAACGATCAAGAAGAGTCGCGCGTCGTCGGTCAAAACGGGACGGGCACAACCTCCGCACCAGTCCCGCTTTCAGCAAACTATGCAACTCCTTGCTTCGGATGCGCTCCACCGCCTCCATCATTGGCCGTTCCCACGCGTACAGTTTGATTACCTTGATCCCGTTCAGGATCTCGTTGCATAGCTTGGACCGCTCATCGCGTAACTGCATCTGCCTCACCTGGACGACGAGCAATCCGATTATTTGTGACGTCCTGAAGCGTACAACTTGCCTGCCATTTTCGCGTGAAAATCGAGCTAATGAAGCTGAGCGGAATAATCACGGCCATTACGATGACACCGGGGAGAGCGGAGATGCCGAGAGTGTCGAAAAGGAGCACGAGAGCAATGCTGATCTGAAGAGGGCTGGACCAGAACTGTTGGATGTGCGGCGCTGCAAGGGAGTCAAACAGGGCGGTCTCCGGGCCTCTTCCCCTTCACTCGCTTATCATCTGGAAGCGCTCCACGTCGATCGCCATCAGGTTCACGATCTCGCCCAGTGTCCGGTCGCGACGCGATGCATTTGATAGGCGCAGCGTCTTCTTATAGATGGCCACGGTGAGTGCAGTCTGAATGCGCGTGCCCATTCGGAACATGATGAAGAAGTAGTAGTTGGTGCAAAGGCTGCAAAGGTTTGAGCGGCGGATTTGGCAGATCCCTCGAAACTCACGATCGCAACTCCGAGGCGACCTAAAATGGACAAAACGGTGCGAGATTTTAAACTGTCAATTGGTCTGAATTTGAGAACTTCATACAATTTTGAAAAAATATATAATTTTATTGAAGATGTCTCATCAAAAATATGTGGCATTCCATCATTTGCAACACATACAAACATGGCGAGTGCACACGCAACGCCCTCCCAAACGTGGGAATTCCGCTCGCTGACAATGCTGATCAGTTGGCGGAGTAACAGCGGGTTGGCGAACTGCAACACGTCTGCGGCTAGTTTCACTGCACCAGAGACCAGCAACTCCCACTTGAACATCTATATTAGAAGGAGAAGGCGCTCCGAAAGAGTTGTCTTTTAAGTTTTAACCAGCACCACCTTCAGCAGACTCCACACGAGAGAGGGCGTTGGCGGCGAACGTGCCGCTGGGGCCGTTCCCCTCAGTCTGGGGCTTGGTCGGCTCTGGTCGCCTTCCTCCTCCTTGTCCGTCTGGAACACGTCCGTGAGCCCGTTTTGGTGTTTGGCCTGGTTCGCTCGCAGCAGTGCCCGACCCAGTCCCTCAGCGGCCGCTTGGCGCCGTCGACGGTAGAACGCTAAAACAGGGAAGAAAGACCAAGTACACAGGACACAGGAGTGGTGGGTCTCTGTTCCGTCCGCACCTTCCACTGCCGGGACCCAGCTGTGCTCCCACTGGGGCACCACTGAGTCCGCCCTTCCGCCCGCATTCAGCTCCCACAGGTCGTCCGCGACCAGGTCTCGTTTGCGACCGATTCGTGGCAATGGACCGAACCAGGAGTAGGTGAGGCGGGACACAAAGCTGGAGTGCGGTTCGGGCGAGGGCCGAGGCGAGTGCGGGGGCGAGGCGGGAGAACGGACAGTTGGGTCGGCGAACAGGTGCAGCAGGCACTGGACCAGCAGACACAGGCACCAGCACAGCGACAGACAGAGCCGAACTGGCGAGAACGCGTCCGCGGAGGAGAGCTCCGCAGTCGATGGCGAGAACAGCTTCTGCTCGAAAAAGGCAGATTTTCCTTTTTGCCTTGTTTTGGCTAGAATAACGGCAAACTCTGCCTTCCCCAAACCGATTAATTTCGTCCCTCCTTTCTTCTGGGCTGCCACAGTCACACAACGGTTACCTATTTGTTTTTGCTGGTTTTTATCTTTATCGTGCTTCTTTCTCCTTATTTTTGTGGCCATTTTCTGCTATTACGAAACTCTTATTTTTGCTCGTCTCTGTCCTGTTCACCTGGTGCCACGCGTAGAGTTCCGGCAGTGCGCAGACCAGATGCAGCAGCCAGCTCAAGTGCACGATGCCGGATGAGACGACGCCGTGCCGTTGGCACAGTCGGAGCGAGGCGAACAGTCCGCACTGCAGACCCACCAACCAAACGGGCGATGGATTTGAATTGAATGATGTCTTGCCATGGTGACGACGCGGATTAGCGGAGCGGAGAGTGTGGCCGCGGGAAAAGCCCGCGCGTACTCATCGCTCGGGTCAAGGCGCTTGAGCGCCTGCAGCAGGGACAGGGCCGCCAAAAGGGTGCACAACGCCATTTTGGAGAGCAGCAGCGGCGAAAACGGCAATTCGGACGAGGCTGCGGGCAAGAACTGGCGACGGTGCTTGCGGATGCGCCAGAACTGGGCGAGGAGGGCGGGGAACAGTGCCCAGAAGAATGCGGCGGGCGCCCAGACGAGCAAAGTGAGCTGGACGCATTCCGAGGGCACCGGAACGGCGGACGGCGAGGAGAGCCACTGAGTGGGAAGGGAACGGCTCCCCATTGGTTGGTTGCGCCTTGCCCACCCAGACGGAGCCGTTGCACAGAGCGGAGGGCAAATACGGGTCTGCGGCAAAGGCCATTGCGTGACGAGTGTTCTGGAGAAGTGGGACTGAAAGTGCAAGTGGAAACCGAGAAAGTGGTCGGAAATGATGAGAATTAAGAGTTATTAGGTAAATGCGAATTAAATGGGTCGAAGAGGCACATTGGCTGTTGGGTTTTCTGTGCTTTCTAGTCCCACCCAATTTGAAGGATCACACAGATCACAAGCACAGCACTGTTCTGTTCTGCCCTGGAAAGGGGGTTGGGACTTGGGACACAGTCTGTGGGGAATTTCCCTTTTCAGCTTCAGAAATGATGATAAACGGACGAACGAGGACACTGGGAGAGTGTGAGTGTGGATGAATGCTTGTGCTTGGTGAGTGGAGAAGCGACGGACACAAGGCAAGCAGAGTCCCTCCCTCCTTTTATCGGAAAACAGAGCGAGTGTTGTACAATAAAATGTACATTGTGCCCGACAGCCGCACCAGTCAGTTGTTGCTGCCATCCTGGCTGGGATAGTCTTTGTCTCTTCGCACTCCGAAGGTTTTGCCAAATTGGCCGCATTATGGATGCGTTTGGGGTTTGACGCAGAAGAGAATGAAAACGAGGGCCAATTTATGCGGGCAAAGGAAGAACTGTGATGCCTCTGTTGTTGGCCCCACGGAACGGAGAGTGGGACCTATATCCTATATAGTCACTTTTGAAAATATGCAGAATGCCAAAATGAATAAAATTAAATGAAACAACGTGGGAATGGACAATGGACTCGTCGAAATCGAAATCATATCACTACTCAGCAGCGCCCTGCCCATGCGTTGTGTGCCGTTCCTGCCCGTTGCCCTCTCCCTGCTCTTCCTCATCCACGCTCTTCCCCTCCCCGCCCGCCGATGGCGATGGCCTCTTCCCCTCCGCAGTCGTCCTCCACCCTTTGCACTCGTGTTCACCCCGCTTCTGTCTGCACTTCTCCCAACAGGTTGTCGTTCCCTCGGCTGTCTGCTGCACCACCGCTGCTTCTTCTGCTCCTTCCCCGAGCTGCCTTCGCCTCGGATCACTAGACCCTTGGGTCCTCTGTGGCGGATGGCTCTTGCGCAGAGCGTCGTAGCGGTGCAGTTGCGAGTTGTTTTTGAAGCCCCGCGAGGGCACAGACAGTTTCGCGCGCATCAATAAAGGGACCACTGCGCTGCCGTTGGAGTCTTTAATGCGCTGGTCGCGCACCTGGGCGACCATCGCACGGCTATGCTGCTGCTGCTGTTTGGAAGTCGAAGGGGACGTGCATCCACCCTGGTGCAGACCGCAGCATTTGGGTCCGTTCGACATCTTGGGAGACAGCGCCTGACGCTGCAGAGACGCAGTGGACAGACGCGAGGGCAGATGGGAGTGCACGGGCGGACAGCCGAACGTGGAGGAGCGGCACTTGTCGCGCAACAACTTGTACGTCAGACGCTCGCCCAAAATCTGGAGCAGCACGAGTGGGTCGAGGATGGAGACGTTCTGGAGGACTCACCGTTTTGCAGAAGGCCATCCGATACTTGGCCGAGAGGATGTTGTACAAGATGGGGTTGCACGCCGAGTTGGAGTACTGACCCAAATGCAAAGGTTGATTTGGGTGTTCGTACAATGTGCCTACGTAGCAGTAGCCGGAGATGTAGTAGACGACGGAGAACAGAGTGTAGATGGCGGACGAGTATGTCTCGTCGCCGTCGTCCTGCTCGTTCAGGTAGATGCTCAGCAGCCGCTGCATGTGGAAGGGCAGCCAGCACAGGAAGAACATGACCACCACGGACACTGAACCGAATTGGTGCCGTTGCGGGCGTTGGTGGGTTCTGACCGAGTATCTTGAGCAGACTCTTGCGCGAGCGCATCTTCTGCTTGGCCGACTCGTTGCCCGCCAGCGAGCTCTGCCTGTCGCAGAGGCGCACCACAATGTGGCAATAGACCAGCGTAATCAGGAATGCGGGCAGCAGGAAGAAGAGCAAGAAGGCGGAGAAAATGAAGTTGCGCTGCGCCAACGGGCGTCTGTAGTCCATGGCGCACCAGTCTGTGCTCGTCAGTGTCTCGTTGTCGTCGGATACCTGAGCGGCGTGTAATGTAAATAAGGCAAAGAGGTCGTTTCGGTGCCCACCGATGGGAGCCATGGCTGGCCGCGGGCCCAGACGGGCACTTGCAACTTGTTCACCACCACGATGGACAGCACCGGGGAGGCGGCCAGGAAGGCGCACAGCCAGACGGCAACGATCACTTTGACGGCACGGTCCAGAGTGGAGAACAGCTTGATGCGCAGCGGGAAGCAGATGGCCAGCCAACGCTCCACGGAAAAACACGTGATTGTGAGGATGGAGGCGTAGCTGGTGGAGGTGGAACGAATTAACATAACGCCAAGACCGTACTGTGCCCAAGATAGAGAGAGAGATACGAGATACCTGGTGAACTCGATCAGGAATGCGCGTCCCTTGCACACGAATTCGCCGAACTTGTACGGGTAGGTGACGTCAAATCTGGAAAGGACATCATTTGTTGGGCAAGACAAGGCGGGCGCTCAATCGCCTACACGTTGTACAGCTCCATGGGCAGACCGAGCACCAGCACCAGCAGGTCGGAAATGGCCAGCGAGAACAGGTAGTAGTTGGTCGGATTCTGCATGCACTTGTTGCGCAGGATCTGCCAAAGGCAACACATGTTTATGGGGGACTTGGCGTTGTGTCTACCACGAGGCAGGTGCACAAATTGCCCAGGATGCCGAGCAGTAGGATGAGTCTTTCGGAGGTTTGGGCAAATGTTTATTCGGGGACCAAAATAAAAATACCCGTAGATGATGGCCGTGGGGAGCACAATGGAGGGCTGAAACGAACGAACGAAATGGGCGTGTGTTTGAGCAAATCTGGGACCGACCATTGCGCATCGCTCGCCCAACTTCTCGAACACGTACTTGGTGATGTTCTGGACGGCATACTGCAACGGGACACAGGCCGCCGGGTCCATTTGGGTCAGCAGACGGGCGACCGATGGATGCTGAGCCAGAGCGCAATCGGGCAGTAATGGCTCTGAAAATACCGCTAATTGCGGATGCACGAAAGGGGAAAACCTCGCGGAAAACAAATCGCGCTGTTTGGGTGTGTGGGCTCGTTTCGTCAGAGCGGTGGATTACACCGGAATATCGGGGGACTGGCGGCCGCCCGAACTCATTGGCCGGACTCTGGCCTGGCCAGAGTCGGCTCAGCCAAGTGCGAGCTGTTTTCGCCTGCCGGTTCAGGTGTGGGCGGAGGAGAGAGGGAAGAGGAAGAGGGGTAGTGCTTTTAAATAGTTCGGGACTGGAAGGCGCAAGGAGGAACAGGGTTCGGTGGGAACGGAGTCTTAATTGTGTCGCTCGCGCACAAGAGACGGTCAGAGAGAGAGGCAGCAGTCGCATGGGAATTGGGAAGGGTGCAGACGCTCAGATTAGGATTACGCCGAATGTGTGGGCTGGCGAGCGGATAGCGGGAAATCGGAGGGAGGGGAACAGAGTGCCCCGGATTAGAGGAGAGGAAATCGATTGGCCGTTTGGGAAGCGATCATCAATCAGCCCCCGGGTCACATCAGTTGTGGCGCCGAATTCGTTCGCCGTTTGGGTGCATTTGGGGTCCTGGGCCCTCTCAACCATCAGCCGGGGATTGATTGTCCCGAGAGAGAACCCGCTCGGACCTTTGTCCGCTTCCCTCTCCATCCGTTCTGGCCGTCCCCATTTTTGTGAACCCGGCCGGGAAGGGATCCGTTTTCCCGCCGCCGTTTTCCGAATGTTTGTTTACTCGCTTTGGAGGATTAACTCGCATTATATTAATCGACACCTGACAGTTTTTGCAAAGGGACCAGGCATCAGCAAACGGGACGGGGAGTGTGCAAATGGCGGGGAGAAGTGCCGCCGCAACTCTGGCGGGATGGCGCGGAATCCGTAGTCCCTCCAAAGTGAATCTGGCCGCCCGAATCCGATTTTGTGCGGTTTCCCTCGCGAGTTTGATGACCGCTGACGACAGCAGAATTAGGCATTTTGTTGCGAATGTCGCCGCCGAAATTGGAACGCCGTGGGAAGAGCACAAGCCTTTCCCTATTTCTGGTCCGTGTGTCCCCTGTTCGGTCGGAAGTGAGGAAAGGGGCAATTGGGGGTGGGAAGTGAGAAAAGTGAAAACAGGGGAGAGAGAGAGAGGGGACAGAGGGATTGCGGAATGAAGTTAATTGGAAGCCAAAGGGGACCCAGTGTGCCCGTCAAAGTGCGGGATCGGCCAAGTTGGGAATAATGGGCGGGCGCAGCACACGCGAGGGAGGGCCCCTAATCGCCAGAACGGCCACCGAATCCGCTCCCGGTCTCTGCCCATCCGTTGTCTTCGGACACAGAGCCGATTATTGTCCAGAATCCAAGAGCCCCTTCGGCAATCGGCAGGCAACGGATTGAACGCGGAATGCGGCTGCCAATTGCGCTCTGTTTGTCCGGTTTACGCGTTCCCGCCCAAAAGGTCGCGAGGCAATCCGCCAAATGGGAGCGGGAGAGAATGGAGCGCAAAATTGGCAAAATGCGAATAATTCATTGGAACAGCGCCGAATGTGAAGGGACAATAAATATGCGAGCGATGCGCAATTTCGGACGGTTCACGCGCCGGGGGAGTGAGTGTCTGCGGCCAAATTCTGTGCGCGGCACTTTCCCTCCCGTTTTGGCTTGTTTTGGCGCTGTGTCAACAAAAACAACGTCCTGGGCGCAAATAGGACGACGCTTAATTGAAAAATGCGAAAAGGAACGGCGCTGGCGAGGAAATGTTATTTCTTTCGGCGCCCTTGCGGGAGATGCGTATTGCCCTGGGCCTGTTGACTGTCGAGGGAGGGAGGGAGAGTCTGTCTCTCGGCCTTTTCCCCTTCCGGGAATGCATTTGACGGCCGAAGGACGGATCGCGGATTTGGGGTTTGGGCACAGACTCCACGCGGAGAATCCCAAAATGGGCGAAAGGGGCATTCGGGGGAAGGGACAAGGGAGCCCCAAAGTGGCGGCGGATTGTGACGCGGGGACAGAAGGAAACATCGGCCGGAGGGACGGGGAGGGGAGGAGGCCGCTGTTGCCCAATGCCCACATCACTTTCTGCTCGGCCAAATCGTACGTTTGCGTCGTTGTGACTCAGGGGAGGAAGCCCCCTCCGTTTTCCAATTAAAATATGCCGAGTCTGACAAGGCACCGTCGACCAACCAACCACCGGTCGGGGCAATGACACCACCCATTGCACTGTTGTTGGAGGGGCAGGGGGCAATGGAGAGAGAGTGAACGGGCAAGTCGTGGGTGGGTCCTCCTGGGTAGTTCCGAGTTCTGGGTCCTGGGTCCTGGGTTCGCCAGGAGAGGCAGCTGCGCCCACTGCCCCTGCTGCTGGGTCCTGGGTATCCCGGATTGGGCGGCCAAAGTTCCCGCCAGCAGCACTCCCAGAGCTACGGAAAAGAAATGCTGCGAACATAACGTGCGCCCTCTTGCGGCGGCCCGAATCGGTCTCCTGCCGACTGAATGAGCGGCGCGACAAAAGAAAATGTGCGGAGATGCGCACTGGCATTCCCCCAATTGGCGCCTTTCCTCCCCGAAAAGGCGTGCAATTTTCGAGCGAAGGGCACGACATTTTAATTGGCGGGGAAGGGGCGACGGATAAAAGATAATTGACGAGCAGAGGGGGGGGGGGGGAAGAGAAGACAGACAACTAACTGTTGGCCCGAATTGGCGTCATTTGCCATTCAGCCGAAGCAACGGGAGGAGATGTGCAAAATGCAAATAAGGCCAACGAGGGGGGGGGGGAGGGTAAGCGCCACATGGGTGGGTGACACACGCACTCGCTCGCTCATCAGCGCAGATGGACGGCCGATTAATTTGGCGTCCCTCGCTTTGGCCCCAATTTGTTTGTCAGCCGCCGCCCGGGAGTGGACCACCCAAACGGCGGCCAATGCAATTACAACGCAAACGAAGAGTGGACAGACCAACCGCGGAAAACGAACGGAGTCTCGCAACGCGCCGGCGACCCAATTCCCGCGTCCCCCGAGATCTCATCACCGGCCACTCCACATGGGCCTCCTCCCCCGCGCCCTGCCCTTTCCGAGTCCCGCGGAAGTGTTCCTGCCGGTGCCGGATTGATTGCTCCGGCGGTGGCTCCCTTGGCGCCAAGTGCTTGTTGCGAATTGTGCCAATTTGCTTCTTGCGCAAGCGCATTCATAATTTGGCATGGCGCCGTCGGATGCAAATGCCAATTTGTGCCGGAAGCGCAAAGAGGCGGTGCCATCATCCGGCAGCGAGCGATGGACGACAACTTGGGGCGGGAAATGCAAAATTAATGGGCATGGGGGGAGGACACAGCTGTGGGGACCGAATCGGTGGAATGGGGGAGGAACGTGGTCTGGTTCTCGGAAGGCTCCCCAATTCAGACGACGGTGAACCGCTGGAGGTGGGGAATGCCGCGGATAGCGTCATTCCGTCCAGTCCCATTATTTGCGGGAAGGGGACAGACAAGAGACAACACTCGGATTCGGACTGTAATTGGAGCTGAAGGGGCAGAAGAAGAAGGCAAGGCACACCGGAAGGAAACTGCAGCGCAAATGGCGGCACAAATGTTGACAGTCGGAACGGAAGGGGGGACCACCTCCAAATCAGCGGACGAGTCAACTAAACACGCAAAATCCATATCGGGAGAAGCGCCGAAATGCCACGGGGAATTGGGGGATTAGCAGAGAGAGTTGCAGGAAATGGGCCAAAAGCGGAAGACGGAATTACCGAATTAGCTCTACGGGGGACAGACATCGGACAGAGCGACAAAAAGTGGCATTTGATGGGAATTCTTTGGCCGGCTGGAAAAAGGAAATGACCAACAAAGGCAATGCGCAATCTGTTTTCCAAATGGACAGGAGGACAGAAAGCCATTTTATTTAAATTGAGTCTTGACTCCCTTCAGTTCTCATTCGACCTTTTCCCATTCTTCCTCCCCCTCCACATCACATCCGATCCATAAACACACATACATCATAGAGAGAGCATTGACAGTTTTCTGCCGCTCTCATCAGGGACGCATTTGAAAGAAGGCCGAGGGAATGAATAAAAGGATGGGAATGAGTTGTCGACGGTTGCCATGGAGATGGCCCCAATCGGCAGAAGGGATTTGAGTATTGACATTTGCCCGAGCGTCAGATCCAGGTGTTCCGGGCGATGGACCCCCTGCTGGAGGGCACTGTGGCACGCAGTGGCGGAGACGCACTGCGCACTTTCCGGGACGCGTTCGTCACCGAGCTGGGGCTGGAGCTGCAGGAGGGACGGCTGGTCTCGCTGCGCGAACTGCTGGACGTGGTCATCTGCGCGGGCAAGGATGCCACCATCCAGGACATGCGCCGCCTGCGCCCGTTCGCCAGCGACAAGGAGCAGCTGTTCAGCTTCGAGGAGTGCTTCCAGATTTACCAGAGTGTTCCGCCCACCGGTCTGGAGGAACTCTACGACCTGTTCGGGGCGTTTGCCGCCGCCGATGGCGAGGAGGTCGAGCAGATGGGACTGGGGCTGGCGCAGCAGCACGCCATCCCGCTGGACTACGGACCGCTGGTGGGGCACTTCGAGAAGGTGGGCAATCAAATTCGGAGTGAGTGATTAATTTGCCGCAGGAGGGTGCGGACGAACAATTGCTAGCTTGGCTGCGCGAGCACGCGGAACAGGGCACCGACCTGGAGAGCGTCAGTCAGACGGGGTTGTGTCGCACCTTCAGTCGCTTTCAGCTGATCTACGAGATCGTCGACTGCAAAAAGCGGCTGCGCACCTTGAACGCCCAAATCGTGGAGGAGAAGGGTCTGGACCGCCGGATGCTGCTGCTGCTCAGCCAGGGCGGCCATGACGATCGGTGGGCACCGGCAGCGACAGTGGCCGGCACGAGCGCGGCTGCGGCCGACAAGAAGGGTAGAATAGTGCGCGCCAAAACATAAGGCAAATTGAATTTGCCCAGCATAGGTACCTAATAACCGTGTTTTCCTGTTTTCTCCTTCCATCATAAGGTGGGCGTCGGCCGCTTGTTTTCGCACCCCCCCCCCCTCCATCTCTGTGTTCCAGGACATGGATTTTCGGTTCATCTCACGCAAATGAATAGTGAATGGCAGCGACAAGAATAATGGGTGCGGAAAGCAAAGTCTGCCCCTCTTTTTTAAATGCCGTTTCCCGGCTGTCCGTTGCCCGGGACCCCGCACCCCGCTCACCGCCCGCCACCCACACACACTTTCCACACCAGTCCCCGTCTTGACTTTGACTCGGGACGGACGAAAACACCGAACAACAACCATCACTCACTCACTCACGCATCGACCATCGTTGTGCCACATTTCTTGACCCCTCCCCGTTCCAATTCCAGTTTGCCTTAAAATAGAGTGCAACTCTTTTTCCGTCAATTCGAATACAATTTTTGCGTGTGCAAATTCGCACGGGAGAACCTGCCGGCTGCAAAACGCGTTAATTTTGGCCCAGCAATAGGCGATGGCAAACCTCCTTGGCACTGATATTGCCACATTCTCCGCACCCACTTGCTGGCTTCGCATTCATTCACTGACTCTCTTTTCGCGAAAAAGACCACCAATTTGGAGTTCCCTTGCGTTTAAGCTACTCACACTCACCCCGACTGGAGTCCCTTAATCTGTCTTTGGGAGTCCTCTCTTCTTCATTGGGATCACATTTTTGTTGCAGTGTCCAACGCCTCCTTCTTCATGCTTCCGCGTTCCGAAAGTGCAGAATCCCTGTCCTCGCTGTTCTCCAACCGCAACGCTCAGAGTAAGATGGCTTCGGGCGGAGAAGAGGCGAGTACCGTTGGGCCAAGCCAACAGCCCCCACAGCAGCAGCCGAAGCAGAGTACCAGTGTGGCATTCCGCGCCCTCCCAGAACAAACGGCGGGCGAAGAGCGAGTGAAACTTATATTGCATGACTCAAAGAAATGTTCGTTCGCAAACAGATCCAGCTGAAAAGCCTGGTCATTCAGCGAGAGGCCAGTGAGACGAGTTGCATTGCCTACGCGTTTGCCCTGGAAAGACCGCGTAAGCTGAGACTGTCGCTGTGCGTCAACGAGGGCATCGACTCATCACTGAGCCGTTTCCACAATTCGGTGTTCGGACTGTTGATGTCCTCTGAGATGGAGCCGCAGACGCGCATCTATGCGGTGACCAGGCGAAAGGAGAACGGGGTGAGCCTCCACAGTTGACAGATTATTGAGTGTGCCTGTTGCCCCTTGAGATGAGCGTCACCGACTGGGTGCATGTGCCGGCTGGCAACCACTTGATCCGAGTCAAGTTCTGCCGCTCCCTGAAAATAGTCGAGCCGGAGAAGTCCGACCATATCGTGGACGACAAAGTGCGCCTGACCAAGTCATTCAAGTGGGAGAATGTGGGGCATTTGGGTTTGACATAAATTTGCACCCAGAGTGATGCTTATGAATCTGTTCGACGGATTCGACTTGGACGAGGATGGAATGCTGAGCAGACGCGAGTTCGAGGCGTACAGTGAGTTGATAATTTGAACGTTTGACTAATTGGTCACAGGCATTCTCTCTGGTAGCGGTCCTGTCAGCGAACAGGTGGTCAAAGCCAAGCACCAACAATCCCGTCCCTTCCAGGAATGGACCAAAATTTGCGAGAACTTTGAGCTACGTCAGCAAAACATCACAATGAAGACATTCATCCAAATGCACCAGAAGGAGGCGGAAAGCTACGGGCCCAAGGGGAACATGGAGGAAATGTGGAAGGCAGTGCGCGCATTGGGCCACAATCGACGCTTTTTCATGAGCACAGTTGGGAGCGAATCAATCTGTGACCCCTCTTTAATACTCTTTCCATTGTAGACTTGCCCTCTTCGTTTGGAATTGCACTGCTCTGAGGGCCCTATTCTCATCGAGCCATTTCGCGTGGACAGATTCCATTCTGATGAGCTTGACCCTCTGTTGGCGGAACATTTCTGGGAGATGGGCAAACCGTTGCCCTACCTGAGGGATTTGCACAGTCTGCGCCAGTACAAGGTAACCGAAAAAACACCCAATGCTAAAAGTGTCCTCTACCAGGCTGATTACTTTGTGGTTTTGGTTGCCGGAAGAGCGGTTTGGCAGATAATGAAATGACTTTAGGCGTTCAACTTTAGGAGAGCCAAATGCACTATTTGTTGGACCTGAGCTCATCGAACAATGTGAACATCGAAGGATCAGAGTTGAGAGTCAATCAAATTATGCCACCAAACACAATCAGAGTTTGTCTACAATTAAATTCAAATGCTATTTATTTCCCTCTCGATTCGTCCAGATTTTGACTGTTGCAATTTCCCAGGCCGAAAGTTGGTTTCTCAGTGTGAAATTGGTTGGAAAACAGGAAAACAAACCGAAAGAGAAGGCAATGGTGGTGGCAGCAGAGAAAACATCGAAGAAATAATTTTTTTGCTTGAATAAATAAAAACGGAATTCGTTCTTACTTTCGAATATTTAAATGTTGGTGTTAAACTGTTAAATTACATATCTATAAAATTCCAACGCACTCATTTGGTCATTTGAGCGTAGAACCCATAGACCATAGACCCATAGTAGTTTCAATGCCAGGGTGTCTGACGGGACATTATAAAGAGGCTGAAAGAAAGGCCTGGGATCTCCCCTGTTCAGAGCAGTGAGTGGCCGGGGATCGAATTCAGGTGGGACGGCAAATTTCCATCTTCCTTATTCATAACTCGAAAGGTTGTAGAATAAACTTATCATTTCTAAAAATGTTTGAGGCAGAGAGTTTTACATGGCATAGGTAAATAGCAAAATTTTTTTTGAAATCTGCTGGGGGATGGATAATCGACAAGTACACAAAATATGTACAATAAGATTAAAAATTAAAATATTATAAATGATTTATTATTAACAGATCTTTTTGGTGAAATAAGTCTTTA
>VAHH01000050.1:0-47673 GCA_013357305.1 Radopholus similis
CGAACTCGGAGGAAGCGATTTGTTGTAGAAGTTGTTTTTTGATTGATGATTGGTCGGAATAGGGCGAAAAATGATGTGGACGTTTAGCCGAATTATTCATTAATGGCTTTGTTTTAAGAGATCAGGGATCAAAAAATGGGGCGAATTTGTGCATTTTGCACGGCAGACTAAAATTGAATTATGAACAACTAATCAATCTGATGAGATGATGTGAAATATTTACATATTGCAAGGCGAATAAAAGTGCCAAAAATCGATTTTTATTATCGAAATATACAAAATAACGAAAATATTTTCCACCGAATGTGCACAAATTTGGAATGGACAGACCCGAACTGGCTTTCTAACAGTGAAGTAGGTCTATTTCTTCTTCTCCTCTTTTGCATCAAAGTCAAAACTTCTTCGCACGGTAGCCGAACGCATTTTGTTGTTGCAGCGTTCGATCATGCACACTTTGAAGGCCCTGGGAAATTCGGTAAATTTGAGTTTTACGCCCCATTTCGAACCTGCAAACGTCGCTGCATGCTCGTGGAGTTAATGCGCTCAACTGACGGACGCTCAAAGCGCTCAGCTTTGCGACAGCGCGCGAAACGATAGAAATGGAACACGATGCCCTGAGCCAGTGTGTGCTGCGTCAGCAACAGCAGTGTGGCACTGCATAAGCCAAAGTAGCGCAAAAAGGACACATTGGTCGTTAGGTCGGCGGCGGCAAAGAAGTATCGATCTTCACTGGCTACAGATTTTTTCAAAAAATCAAAATATGATGGCTGATGAGACGCCTTACTTTGTTCCGGTAGTGCCGTTTCTTGATATGTGCCCGTCAAGATTCCAGCGATGAATGCATCGCGCATGGCCGGATCGGTGCCCAGCGCCAACAATGCGATGAAGGCCAGTGACAAGGCAAAGATGTTGATTGCATTGAACACCAGGAACACCAGCGCGTATGAAGGGCGATCGGTGAACTGGGCGAAGAGCAGAGCGCAGCAAGCGAACCTATATAAACAGTTCGGATTCGCATAACCTTTTCTTTGCCCCAAATTTACTTCTTTCCGCCTCGTATACCTATGTGTTGTCCCCCCTTGTAGCGCGTATATTTGGGGCGGAAAGAAGTAAATTTGGGGCGGAAAAAAATGGCATGCGTTCGGATTTGGGCCTTTAATTGGACAATTGATCCCGAATTTTGAGTATCAAAAATTACACGTAGAAGAGCGAGGCTGGGCAGAGGCGGAATAGGGAGGCGTGTCCTTGTAGTGCGGCGCACAGAATCGCACTGTGCACCAGCAGAAATAGCAGTGCAGTGAACAACGCCAGCACCTGAATTGGGGGGACAACATCAAGTTTGCACGCTGAATTTTTGCCGAATTTGGTTACCTCAGTGCGCACGGTGCAGCAACCGAGCGAATAATACTCAAAGAATTTGTGCTTTGCCGCCATCGTTGTTCAACTTTGTCGCCGCTGTTCTCATTTGATTGGCGGAGTGGCCGCCGCAGATGGGTGAATTGGAACCAAAATCTAAAGTTTGGCCGAATTTTGTCTGGCGCTCCGCCATTTTTGTGGACACAGCCGTGAAAAGAGTGAAAAGAACGAACTGGGTTGAACCATATAAAATATAATTGAAACATGGCTGTTGGCGTTAAATCAATTTCTGAGAATAAAATTTAATTTTGCAAAAATTGAAATTTAAAAATCCAAATTATGTAAATGAAGGAAGCCAAATTCAAAAGTCTTAGTTTCGTCCTTTAGCCCTTCACGAATTCCAATCAATTGGTGTCTGCCGTAGAAGAGCGGTTGTCTGCCCATTTTTATTTGCCCAGCTCCGCAAAAAGAGTGAACAGGACAGAACAAAGTTTGAGATGGGAGAGGACAGAGGACTTGATTAACCATTATTTGGGGCTATTGAACACGATAATTGCTGCAGCGACAGGCAAAAATCATTCGAAATTAAGGATTAAAGAAGGTAGTCATAGCCAGCCATTTACCTATGTGTGTGATTAATAGGACACTACTTTTGGCGAATATTTTGTGAACAATCTAGACAAAATGACAAAAATATTTTTGTGCCTATTTTTCTTATCTTGCTGGGTATACACACAATAATAAAAATAACATATCGCGAAAAATAGGCAAAAATAAAATAAAGAGACTACCAAATTTTATTTTTTTGCCCTAATTTGAACTATAAATGCTTATTTTGTGTTGGCCTACAATTGGGCACTGGACCCAATTTTGTTTTTATGCGAGCTCGTTGAGACGACCAAAATGATCCAGCAGATGGCCCAACGGCCCACACCTCTGTCCCATTCCATTGTTCGCGGCCAAACGTGAACCGGGCGGATTGTTTGGCCGCTGCTACCATTGGGCCTCTGTTGACTCAATAGTCTGGGCCGCGTTGGCGGCGATGCAAAAATGGCGAGTAGGCGGCAAAGGACAATGTTGGGAAATTTTTATGTTAGGGAATAGTGGCGATTAAAAATGCAAATCAAAAGCCGGTTCATGGAGGAGATGGCCCAACAGACACGCGAAAAAATGAATGTAAACAAAAAATAGTTGGCTTTCTGGCTTCACAATTGATATTTTAGAACTGATCAAATGATTTTATGAATTGTTCTGGTCTATGTCTGTTTTTTCCAATTTTCAGAATTCCTCTTGATCTTGGCCGCTATTGCTCATTTGATTCCAATCCGATAGTCAATTGGAATTGTGACGCAAGTGGATGGCGACAACTGACGCTACTGGAATTTGGGTGCGGACCGATTGGCCAATCCACATGAAATATTGCATCCGGCGATTGCTGTGTGCTGCTCTTTTGATTTTGAACTCATTTTCGAGCACACAGCTGGCACATGATTTGGCCCCCAAAAAAAGTTGAAAGTCCAACCGAGCTAAGGCGTAAATCTCAGTTTTATAAATCCAACCAGACGGAAGATTCCGACAGATCTTTGGACTTGCATAAGTTGTGTGGACGCTTCCGTTGGCCCAAAAATGGGCAGAATATGCAAATCAAATTGTTAGAAGTTCCTGGAATTGCCAAGCGAGATGGGAGCACTTCCTTTCTGGCCAAATCGCATTACCGCTCTTCTGCCTTTAATCCAATCGGCAGCGCCCACCACCAACATTCTCCCATTCATAAAGTTGAGCTATAAAACACCTAGATAGTAGCCTACTTACCTACTACCAAATCTCTTCTTCAATACTTCCATATTACATCAAGTAGATATTCCATCTCGTCTTTTCTTCTCCCTCCATCACATTCTCTCTCCTCATATCTTCCTCATCCACTTCACCTCTTCCTCTTCCTTTCCCCAACCTTTTTACTTATTTCATCCTCCTTACATTCTTTTGCTGCATGGCAGTGGGTAACGAGCACATATGTGCCAGCAGACAGAGACAGAACAAACAGCAAAAACAATAAACAAATCCCCAATCTGTCAGCTGACTTAGTAATACCTACAATATATAACCAACTCCTTAAAAACATACACATTTTTATTTTTTCTTTCTTTCTTACTACATATATTTCCTTTTTGCTTTGGCGAAATAGAGCTGACAATTAAATTGGCTTCGAATTCCAATTTCCACGCGGCCATTGCCTTTTACGTAAGCGCAAAAAAGCCCCTTTAAGCGGAAATGCGTTCATTGCCTCGCGTATCACATTTCGCAAACTTTGGCCCTAGCCTCATTTTGGCCTCTCTTTTTGGTTTTTCCGTCTCCAATTTTTCTTTATTTCATTGCTTTGAAAATATGTATGTAACAAATTTGCCGCAGGCAACACACTACTTGATTAATTCAATTTGTGTTTTTGAGTTTTGAGCCAAAAATGGAGTTGTCACTTGTCAAATATCCCGGAGATTTGCATCTGCATATTTGCACGTCCAATCCAATAATTGGATCTGACACCGTGGGTATTGATATTGAATAAGATGTATGTATACTTGCAAATCCACATCAGTTTTTATTTTGGACAAGCAATGCTTCTCCAGTTCTCCACATAGGTTTTATGTTCTGGACAAGCAGTGCGTCTATTGTTTGTCGCTTCTGTCGCTGTGTCGCTGCTCTTTCAAACTTTCCATCCAATGCGACCGCGACCGAGCGAACTCCTGGCAGCGGCGACAACAGCCGGAGCGACTTCTATCTCATTCCTGAGGAGAGCACCAAAGAATAGGAAAACAATGGACGACGATGAACGGAGCGAAGAAGAGAAGGGAGCATGAGAGCAAGAGACCAGAGATATAGCAAGCGCAGCACAGAGACTGCGAGAGAGCAATCATGGGAAGGGACCATCCGAAGCGAAGGAAGAGATGACAGATGAGCATAGAGATGAGGGCAACAAGGGGCGAGAACGGGCGAAAGTGGAGAGCGGCAGCAATGGCACCACAAATGGCCACTTGGAGGCTGTCAGTACGCGACAACCCGCCGCAGACAACCCGCCGACGCGATAATATTAGAGAAACTTCTAATCCCAAAGTGTAGCCAATCGTGGCATTTTTGCTTAAGCCTATGCAAGCTTAAGCTTAGCTTAAGCCTAAGCCTATTTCTGGGCCTAAATTGTAGCCAAGTTTCTCTAATATTATCGCGTCGGCGGGTTGTCTGCGGCGGGTTGTCCTGTTCCGGAGGCTGTGGCGGCGGCCTCCAGCGTCGCTGCTGTGAGCTAAGAAGCGTTCTCTCCCAGCCGGGGCGAAACGTTGCTGCCAGCTGAGAGGGGCCGCTATTGCCAGCCGCTATTGCCGGCCGCTACTGCCAGCCGCTACTGCCAGCCGCTACTGCCAGCCGCTACTGCCAGCCGCTACTGCCAGCCGCTACTGCCAGCCGCTACTGCCAGCCGCTGCGCCCTTCATCCAACGGCGGGGGGTACAAGCGCTGTCGAAAGAGGGCCGTTCCCTCAGCCGCTGCAGCCGTTGCGGCCGTCCATTCACAAACTCCCCACAGCGGAGGCGCCGCCGCGCCTGTCGAAGACGAATTGCCCTCTTGTGCTTGGCGCTGCTGCCTAGATAACAAATAACATCCTTCCCTTACCGCGAAAAAGTGGATTGATGACGCCAGTAGATGCGCTACAACGCGGCGATTATTGCATTAGCATGTGTGCGCAATATCCGTGCCCGGCGGCACAAATGCCACTAAACGATGTCTATGTATGGCTGTAGAGCAATGCGTTCCAAATATGGGTACTCACACGCGCGAGAGAGAACATCAATGTTCAGTGGAGCAAAAGCGCGTGAAACTGGCCGACACAATTGGCACTTTATTAGGCGATGCCACAAATGCCATTCATTCGAGTGAGGTAAAACAGCAAGCACAACATGGCACTTTCAGTTTCCCACTTGGTACAGTTGATGCTTCTTGGTCATTTCCTTTTCCATTTATCTATTTGAGGGCATAGTTGTTACTCATAAGCGCAGCTGTTGTTCCATTGTTCCTTCCTCTTCTTAAGTTGAGAAGGGACAGCGCATTTTTGTTCTGTCCGTAGCTTGAATGTGAGCGTACATGTGATTCATTTTTCCCAAGTTCATTTTTGCACTCATCTGCGTCCGCCAACTGTTTGCACCCTCTTGCGTCTCGGGGTCTTTTGGCTTGGCTCAAATTTCCTGTGCAGCCCTCCCCGTCGCCAGAATGACCCTCTTGGGGGGCCAAGTGTTGCATTTTGTCTGGCCACAACGCCCAATGGGGCGAATATGTTTATACATTGACGCCCTAAAGATGGCAGTAAGGCACCTAAGGCGAGGCGCACGTTTTGCGACCCAGCAGTGCCGTGCCAGCAGCAGGGCGATGCATTATTTTCTGTTTATTCTGCGCGATGCAGTGGCGCCCACGGCTGCGCAATTAGTGGCCGCGCAGCAGCAGTTCTTGTGCACACTGATGACTGATGAGGCACCGGTGCACGCATCGTGAGGACGGCACACATTCTCAATTGGCGCCACTTCCGCATTGCCATTGGGCTCTCTTATCCGGATGCGATAAATTGGCCCAGACGCTGCGATGCACAAAATGTTTTCGTGGTCATGGCCAATTGGGCGGCGGCCGCCAAAATTAGGCATTCCGGGCACGGCCCTTTGCCGGCGGCAGCCGCCAACGCTTCTTCACTCGCTCAGCACATATTATGAATTTCCGGCTGTTTTCGGGCGGTGCATACAACTATAAGTGCATTTTGCCTCCCTCATTCATCTCCGCGGCCACACTATCGCCCCTATTTTTACACTTTGGCTTGCCTTTTGGTTGACACAAAATGGATTGTTGATGTTTTCAAAAATTTAATTTTATTTCTGGCACTGTAAATGTTTAAATTTGACGCCTATTTTTGGCGTTTTGAATTTAAACTGCGCTTCTTCGCCCACTAGGCGCATTCCTTTTGAGCCTGGTTCCACAACATAATATTTATTTCCGCTTGTTTTTGGGGCAAGCGGACAGCGTTAAGTGCTTTGCCCTCTCTCGCCATGGCGCCATTCGCATCCCACGCCGCACGCGCCATTCCATTCAATGCGGCGCTTGCTCCGTCAGCGACCCATTCTCCTGCTTTGTTTGTGCTCATCCAGCCATCAGAAAATCGCGGTCTAGTGGCTTCCCAAGTTCCGAGATTCATCAGCTACTATACAATTCGGAACTGGCAATTATGGGGATGCAAACCTGTTCCAAGTTCCAATTTCCTCTTCAAATGCATTATAGACTTATAACTCTTTGCTCTTTGGGTACAGCAAAAAACTAGCCAAACTTTTGATGTGGCCATAACCCATGATTAAAGTATAGTTCGCATATTGACGACTAATGGCCGCTGCATTCGTTACCTTCAACATAAAAGTGACACGCAAATGGTGTTGGTCTCACGAATTGGCACAACACAACAGGGGCGGGCAGCGCGGCCCCAATTGAATTGGCGCCCGAACAACAATTGGCCACCGAACTCAATTGGCGAGGCCAATTCTGGTGTTTGGCCCATTCTCCATCGCAAAATGAGAAAAATGCGTGTGGCGGCACAAATTCGGGCGTCCAATCAGACAAATTGCACGCCAAATGCTATGGTTGGGCCACTTTGGTCGTGTTCGCCTCTGTTCACTCGCCACTTTCATAAAAGCAGTCAGCTGGAACAATTAACGTTGGCCTTTTGTGCAATGTGTTTTGTCGGGGGGCAACGCTTGGCCACAATTATTATCGGCAACTTTTTTGGGCAAATCTCGCCAAATTTACTCACTCAGAGAAGATATGGCCATAATATTGTAAATATTTACTTGGGGCCGATTCTGTGTATTTTCTCATATTTTCCCACATCCAAAATTATGGCGGCAGCAGCCCAGACGACCTTATTGTATTATGTAATATGGTAATATTTATTCTCAGTACCTCAGTAGTGTGTTTACCCACTCACCATTTATATTAGCAGGCCAATGAATTAGCCAGCAGCCAATGATAGAACACAGGGAAAAGAAAAAATTTAAATTTTCAACATTTCTTTTTAAGGTATTTTTGGTTTTTGATTTTTGTTCCAAAACTCTTCAAAATACGTCCAATTTTTGGTTTGAAAATTGGTATTGTTTATGCGAAAGCCATTCATTGTGCTTTTCCGTAAATCCCATTCAGTCCGAGTGTTGCTTAACTGCACTTTTGGCACTCGTCAAATGAAAAACTTCCATTATCTTTGGTCAAATTGCTAGGCATAAATTTGGAAATTTAATGGCTTGATTGCAAAGGAATATTTTTGGCATTTTCATTTTTCAACAGTCCTTGCCAAATTTGGCTGCGTTCTATTTTGGGCCACCAGCTGAGCGCCCCGAATATTCTCCGCATCATGTCCTCGCATGTTTCCGCAGGCCATTGTTCCTTCCCGCGGTTGACCCACTTTGCGACACGCTCCAACGCCCGAAAGAGTGCCCAATTGAATTGGCACACTGAACACCCTTTGAATTTTAAAAATTGTCGCAAAAATGAATGCCCTAGTTAAATTATTGCCTCTGTATTTTTCGTAGTAGGCACAAGCTCTTCGGACTTTTAATAAATTAAATTTTTTTTCTTCAAATTCACCATTTGTTTGGCCAAATTTGTTATTCTGGCCTCACCTGAGGCCTTCTTTGACGCTATGCGTTTGTCCCATTGTTTTGCCACATGCACGAGTTTCAACACATCGCCGCCTCCTTTACTCGCTTCCCCTTTCGTGCCCCAAAAATGTGAGACTTTTGGGCTTTTGGGGTACGGGACATTGTGGCCAAAAATACTTTTTTTTTGTGGCCAAGAAAACAGTTAATATATTTTCAATCAAAATTATTATGATTTCACATATTTCTCGCGTTTACTAAATACATTCTTTTGGTATTCATTTTTGTCATTTCAGAGCAAAAAATGTCATCAAAAAGTTTCGACTGCAGAGTGGAGAACATGCTGTACGAGGACCCACGCAATCGATGCTGTTGCGCCATCCGTGTTCAGGCAAGCCTTTTTCGAATCTAACGCGAACATTTCAAAAATTGCTCTTTGCTCAATTGCATCGCCGAAAATAGCGCGCCCATTTTACTTGTAATTCCCGCCAGACACGCATTTTCGTTCCGCGCTAAATTATTGTTCCCCGGGGAGTGCCCACATCATTTTCGGCGCTAGAATTGGAGTACCTAGAAAGGGAAGGAATGGACACATTTTTGCAGCGCAATTTTACCCGAAACACATTTTTGTCTCGGATAGCCCAAATGAGTGCAGACGAAAACAACACCAAATGTGGTGAAAGGATGATGTCATTGGAAATCAGGAAATAAAAGGGAACAATAAATGGAAAAATTAGATATTTAATTCAAACTCAAAAAACTCAAAATTGGCGATATTGCGGTTCAAATCCAAAATTTTGTTGAGTCTGAGTCTGAAATGTATTATTACTTTTTACAGACTGGAGCAATTATTGTGGCAGGATTCGGATTGTTTTTTGCGCTGGTGCTCCTGGTGTTGTCGCTGGTGTATGGGCGTTTCTTGTTCGCAGTGATTCCTCTGCTGCTGTTGGTCGGCTACGGATCCATCTTCTATGCCCACTACGCACGCTCGCCGCGCCTCTATTGGCCTTTCCTAACCATCAATGTGCGAAAATGAATTTTTTATAAGTTTATCAGTTTTTACGTTTTTAGGGTATTGTTGTGGCCGGCGGCTCGTTGTACATTCTGGTGCTGTTGGGAATGTTCCTGTTGGTACCGCACTTTTGGCAGCGATGGCTCAACGAGTTCACCGATTTCCAGTACCAGGACATTGTGCAACGTGAGTGCAACCAAACATTTGAACCTCAAAGGTGGCTTATTCGACAGATTTTCCTCGCCTCGTCACTGCTGGGATTTGTGCTTTGATGCTGGTCGTTCAAGTGATGAACATATGGTTCGAGGCAAGTATAATTCGATAGCCTTGGAATTTGGATCAAAAAAGACAAAAAACGACTACTTTTACAGCTGGTGGTGTACAATGCGTCCACTTATGTGCTACGCGAACGCTTTGCGGCTCAAAATGTCGGCTACAAAGTCTGAGATGGAGTGACGGTGGTGAAGAGGATGCGCCTTTAGACAAGAACACAACAAAAATGAACACCTACCTGAATGGGACTCCAAGCAATTGCACCGAAAACACTCGGATCTCTTTCGTTGATTTGTACTCTGCGCGCCAAAGGCAATTGCGTTTTCGGCCCAATTTTGCCCGGTTTATTCGAAATTTAATTTGAAATTTGGCACCAAAAAACAAACGTGCTTAAATCTGCAAATTGCCCACTGTTCCATGTCCAATCATATTTTCCGCAAAACAAATATTTTTAGTTCTTCTTCTTGTTCCCTGACCAATTATTTTGACCCAACTAATCATTGTTGCGCATTATTTGCCCAATCTATGGTGTAAATAATCTTTGAATTCTTATTTCTTACATTGCATAATTTTATTTTAGAGTGAACTATAAAACTAGAAATTGTGCTCTTTTTTAGTTTTTGGCCAAATATTATTTAGCCAAAAGGATCAAATTTTACATTTACTCACAAAAAATGCTGTGTCCGTTTCCATATTACGATTGTGTGATGGAGTTGGATTTTCCGCTCTCGCATTGTGCAATCCCCATTTGGACGACCGGTTGTCGGGTGATTTTTCTGCGTCGGATTTGGGCTCCCCCTCAACCTACACGGCCGGCCAATCCATTCTCATTTTACGAGCAGACCTAAAATATCGAAAATAGATTGTTTTTGAGAAGAAATAATTTTTGGTTATATGTCTTTTAGGATAATGACAAGTTATTTGTTAACATTCTGTATTGGCGTTGTATTATTACCTGTTGGCGGTGTGCTCGGTTGGCAATCGGTGTTCTCCTGCCCGTTGAGTCCAGCCAGCGTTGCCGGCATCCCAGGTATAAATATTTACAAATACTGAGTTGTTCACCATTAAATTGCAATCAAATTTTTATTTTAAAGATTATATCTTTATTCTTTAGGCACGCTGACCGCTTATGCTGGTGCTCTTGGCGAAGTGTGAGTAATAAATTAAAGTATATCACTCAAACAATTAAAAATTGAAAAATAAAGTTGCGGCACCGGCTCTTTCATCCATTACTGGACGTGTTGCGGTAGGCGATTTTTTAAATTATAAGAACCAAACATTTATATTTTTCAAGAGGACTACCCGTTCGAATGCTGCTTCAACTTCCAAACATGGGCAATGTGTGCAATTTTAAAAATTAATAAAAATTAAAATTTTGATAAATGTTTAAAATTCTGATTTTATTTTACACACTTCCAGCGTATTTCTGGCCGCGTTGGCTGTAATCATTGTGGCGGTGTTGCTGTTCGCCCTGGGCCGATTTATCATCGCGCAGCAACAAATGGAGCGATGAAGCCCTAGATATTGATGCTCCAAATTTATCAAGTTTTTAATTTTTATAGTTTGCCGAGTAAACTAAAACTTTTATTTGCTTTCTTTTCTTATTTTTTGTGTACAATAGTAAGCAATAACCCTGTGGTTTTTGATCTCTTGTCTGTTTACTTCCTCTGCCCATTGACGTGGAGGACGAAGAAGTGAAAACAACAACTGAAACTGCGGGCTCACTATTCAGTATTCACTATTATTTCCCAAAACTGGCTCTACTTTGAGCCATTTTAGCTGTGCCCATAAAATGTGAAACCGCACCCAATATTGAGGCAATTTCCCCCATTTTACGCGGACAGATCACCACCACCACTCATCCCAGTTCCTGCGATTCGCGTTTTCCCTGTTCACGTTCGGTGCTCTTTATCGTCAGCTGCGCCTCCGCAAATTTGCGGCGACGTGGCTGTTGCTGTCTGAGTCAACAAAAACGAATGGTGGCGCACAATAGAGGAACAAAATGAACGATTTTTGGAGGAATAGAGCACCAGGATCGTGAAAAGACGAAAGCAAAAAAACGCACACCACAAATTTTACTATAATACAAACGCGAAAAAATTACATAATTATCTTAATCACAATTTTTTTAAATTAATTATTTAAAGTTGCTTTATATTATTACGAAATACTTATTATGAAATGCAATTTTTGGTGTTTTCGACGCGCAAAGAATAGGACGCCCCCACCAATTTTGCACGGACCTGGCCAAAACAAGCGTGTGACACTGACCAAATTTGTTTTCCCCCCATTTCCGTGAAAGCAACTAAGAAAATGGAAAACAATATCCAAAACAATTATTTATAGAGTGTTTTTCATATTACCTTATTTCTCATTTTATAATTTTTACTTTTATTTAGCATGCCATTTTTTACTTTTTGGATTTCCTGAATTTGAATTTCGAATTGAATGGAGGCTCTGTGTACTTTTGTAACTTATTCAAATCCTTTTACGTAAATCCCGGTCCCAGCTGGACAAACAAGTCGCGTCGACAAACGAGAAAAATTGAAAATGTTCAAACGCACTAAATTTGATTTTAACTTAATTTTTGATTTTTTCAGCGAAATCTCCCCACAATTTTTAATCAAAACAATCAATTTTTCACTAACATGGCCAGCAAACACAAATACTACGAGTACTACTCCGTTGCCTGCTTTGTCGTGCGCACTGAGGTCTGTGGCCCAAATGAATGAATTTGAAATCAACCGGATAAACTGGGATTTTTACTTTTTAGTTTTCACATTCTTGAAACCAAAAATCAAAAGAATTGCAGAAAGTTGCACTGTTCATTTGCGCTCTGTTCCTGTTGGTCTCCTCTTATTTGCTGTTGTTGTCCCTGCAAGGCGGCTATTTCCTTCGAGAAGATGAGTTCCACTACTGGCGCCTTGGACCTCCGGCGCTGTTCTACATTTGTGCATGTGCCGCCCTCCTGTTTGGCTATTACACCGATCGTCCCTCCTATCTAATGGTCTTCCTGCTCGTCAATGTGAGCCTTATTCGCCAAACGGAATCCTCTCTCCTGTATTTTTTTTTCACAAAATTCAGGGCATTTCGATCGCCACTTTTGTGGTGGTATTCATCGAGCTGTTGGTGGCCTACTCCTATCCGAGCATGCGCAACGAAATTATGTTCGGCATTCTCAGTGGCCATTACGATGCAGGTACAAAACACTTGAAAAAAATTCAATTTTCCATATCGAGCTTTCTTCCTTACAACTTATAGATATATCCGTTCGCAATCGACCGATAGACGTTGTGCCCTATCTTCTGCTTTTCCAAGTTGGCATTCAGTTGCTTCTATTGCTGGCGTGGATGGCACAGGGTGTTGTGTACCATTTCTACCGCTATCTGAAGCACAGGAAGGCCGAACGCTTCCAACGCTCGTCCACTGACTGCCTGCGCATTTCGCATCTGCGACGCCTGCACAGCTCTCAAAACATACCAACAATGGGAAACGCGACGCAAATGGCATCTCCGCCAAAAAAATACAGCGGCGCCAATGAAGGAGGAGGACTGGCTACAAAAACTATCGAGCAAAAGTTCTAACGGATGCGAGGCAAAAAATATTGTACATTTCCGAAACAAAACTCTCATTTCGTCATTTCATGTTTCATCATATCTTTATTTCGGGCGATTTCTTTTTTCTTATCCTTGCAACTAAATTTATTAAATTGCTTTCCTTTCTTATTTTTCTTATCTTTTCGTTTCTCTACGTGCTTCCGGTGATATCATTTAATAATAATAAAATTAAAAAATTAAAACCATTGCTCAATTGTTGCTCATAACAACAACAAAATCATTTTATTTTCAAAGGTTTTAAAGGAAATAAAATGAATATTAAAAAGTTCACATTCAATTGACACTATTATAAATACATTCGAACGCCCAACATCCAGCAGTGTTCACCAGACAGCCTTGATATAACAGTTATAAGATGAAGTCAAAGTTCGCTTCCACTGGTCCGTCCGTGGTTCAACAGCTCATATTGGATCTCCAAAGGGTCAGAGTATCTCGACCATTTCTGGGTTTCAGGGTGCTGAATGCTGATTAAGAAAGAAGCGCTATTTCACAAAAGCATATAATTAATCACTCTATCATAAAATCCAGGTTTTCAAGTATAAAAATACAAATCATTTCCGCTATTTTCGTAACCATCCTAATAATGGTCGCCATCGCGACCAAATTTAGTGATAGCCCGAGATGTCGAGATGTTAGCTTTTCAGCTGTCACTTGCATCTTCTGTGTACATAAATGCACCTGCCAAGTGCCAACAAAGGGTCTACCGGTGGTGGCTCCCGCAAAAGGAATCATCTTATCGACTATTACGGTGCCACATTCCACAACTGCGCAATGCCAATTCGTGTCCATTTGGCCAAAATGCGAAATGATCGGAAATCAGTCAGAGCCAACAGACGATGCATCTACAGAACTTCGATTTCTATCACGGCGAGCTCCTCCGCAAGGTAACCCTCCTCCCCCTTCTAGCCATTCTCACATTGAGAAAAGGGATGCGCAAAGACGTTTTGTCGGCTCTTTCTGTGAAAATACTAATCCCAGCCCTAGACGCCATCGTCATGGTGCTGACTGTCGCGAGTCGCGGGCGAGTACATTTTTGAAGAGTGCGCCAAAACTGCTGAGTGTTGAATCATTTTGGTCGATTAGTTTTTAATTGACCGCAAGTCCAACAAATGTACTTTGTACATTTCTTTCATCTTGATTCAAATAGCAAAAGATTTCTGCCTCATCTCTTTCGCCCGTCATGTAGGCCTCATCTCCCTCATCTTTCCTTCTCCCGTATTATCTTTTCCGCACATTTTTCTCTCTCTCTCCCACATTACCTATCCATCCTTATTCTGCCTCGAAAAGCAATGGATTTGAGATGAAAACAAGTCGCGCGCTCGCGGGAAGAAAGGAGACAGGGGCCAAGTCGGCGCACTTTGTTTGCCCAAAAAATGTTCAAGATCCGCATTGGAGCCGCCGTCGCTCACTCTGGCTCTGGTCGATTATCGATCCCTCGGCACCAATGGGAAAGGCAAGCGCTCCGTCGTGGGAAGCTGCTCATCCCTTCTTGCCTTCCATTGGATTGTGAGAGCGCGCGGCGCACAGCCGGAAAACATTATAGCCAAACCTCGCGTCTCATTATCGGGCCCGTATTGTTATCACCGCCACATTTATGAACGCTAATAAGTCTGCCTTTTGAAGGAATGTGCCTTTTTCCACTGGTTTTAACCGTTTTCGGCATTTCCCGCCAACAGAGCAAAATTCATCTTTTTTGCTTCAACGCCTTTAACTCTTTAATTGCACTTGAGCCTAGGCGAGAGAAGAAGACGGGCCAAAAGCCGAAAAGGGAGGGTGACAGACCCCTGAAAAGTGGCACATCCAAAATAGGGGCAGGCATTGCGCAAACAGAAAGCCATTTTGGCATGTGACCAAATTTTACACAAAGCGGAATAAGCTGTAAATTTTTATAATACTTTGGTGGTTGCCCATAAATCTGAGTCCAAAAGCACAATCGCCTATTTCTCCCGACTCGTTTCTTCTCTTTATTTTCTCGCGTCTTTACGATATAGCGCAATAATTCGGCGGCGCGGCTTTCGGTCCATTTGGCCGTCCGCAAACTGGACATATGGCTGTCGGGCTGATATGGGTCGCTGGGAATCCCATCAAAAAATGTGTCGGAGCCTCCAATTGTTGTCACTTGCAGTTGGCGGTAGGTTGTCTCTCTCGCCTCTCACTTTCCAATTTTTGCCAATCAATGCATGCCATTTCGCCCGGTCGCATCCATTTCTTTTGGCATGTTGTTTCTGTATTAAAAGGCGCACTCTTTGCGCACCGCTTTCACTCATGGTTCGTGCCCCAGATGCATGGTAGCGACGCCGCCACATTTGTTTTACCCACAGTGAACCATTTGCCGCCCAGTCCACTTAAAGCGTCGCCGCCTCCTCTTGAGGGTGCAGGTATCAAATTGCAGCGCCACCCTTGTTTTTGGAGGGCCCCATTTTAAGTGAATTTTGGCCACAAAAGGCAAAGAGAATGCAGTCATTTCGACGCTAAAAGTGCGAAGCTTCTCTAGTGACGGCGGCACGCCAAAAACCCAAAAATGCCCCAAATCCAAAAGTGCTGTGCGCCAGCCGCCAACTGGAGGAGTGTGCCGCCTGCTGAAGGCGACTAATGGCTTCCTCAGTCGCTAATGGGCTCTCACGCAGCGCGCTATGGTTCCCAACCGCCCTTGGTGCAGCCGCCCTGCCAAAAAGAGCCATGCCGTTGTGGTGGTTCCGTTTCAGGCGGACGAGGAGGGGCGCGTCTTCTTCTCCGGCTGGGAGAGGCAACGGTGGTAAGCGCGTGCGGCGTTTAAAATGCGGCGCCTAATAGGCCCAGTGCGAGGCAAAAGCAAAAAGCGTCGTCGTGCCGTCACTGCCGTCAAAAAATGGCCGCTAATGTGGCCGGCTTCTCTCGCCGTCGGCATCCGCCCGCGCGCGCCGCCGCAACTGCAGCCCAACAAAAGCATCGCCAGAACAGTCCGCGCAGTCCTCGCCGCGCGCCATCTCCCGCCAGCTGTGGCACCACTACGCCCATTTATGGCTCACCGTTGTTCCGCAACAGGGTCCCAACAGCGACCAAGGACAGTGGCGACGAAGGAACAACAACAGCAGCAGAAGGCGACGAGCGGCCGCAGCAACAGCAGTTCCGCGGTGCGCAATCGCCGCTCACCATCTACTTCAAGCCGAACTTTGCGGCTATCGAGCGTGGCACGCAGTGCCAGATGGAGAATCGCAGCCGAATCAGGGTCTGTTGCGAATCAAATAATCGCAGTCAAATCAGATTAAAAGAAAATTCATGATGACAATATCATTCTTTTCAGCCCGTACAACTGTTTGCATCTAGTTCATCAAATCCCAACGTGTTGAAACTGAATAAGAGTGGTCTGAATGCAGTGCTTGGCCATGCGGCAATCGCGAATCGAAAGGCAGATTCAATTGACAAATTTTATTTGCCCACTTTCACTTTTAGATTGCAGTGATCAGCATTTCAGGTGCATACCGCAAGGGAAAGAGCTTTCTTTTGAACTTCTTTCTGGATTACCTGTACAAGTTGCAGTACACGCAGAAGAATGTAAGTCGAGCTTATCCATTTCGTAAAGCAAAAATTATTCAAAAGTATAGTTTTGATTTTTTTATTTGATTTGGATTAGGCTAAAATTGAAAAAGCGCGCCAAATGCAAGAAAGGGAAGAGTCGAGTGAAACGCGTTCTACGCGCAGCAAAATGTGGAAACGGATAAAGCAAAAGAGCATTGTGTTTGGAAGATCCACTCTAGAAGAAGAGGAGGAAAATGGTGGTCCACAAAAATGTCCACCTGACCCTCAACCAGTAAATTTGTTTTTTATTCAAATTCTTTTTTGGCGCCGATTTTCGATTCAGTAAATTTTTGCCATTTTCAGCAAGAACTCGAACTAGAGGAGTGGATAACTGACGATGACATTGTGGAGGGCTTCCTCTACAAGCCGGGCCCCAAACGCAGTACGACCGGCATCTGGGTGTGGGCAGAGCCAATCCTGATCGATGTGCCCAACGGCGAACGCTACGCCGTTCTACTCGTGAATACTTGATTTCTCTTTCCTCTCCATTCTACCTTTTTTCACAGATGGACACTCAGGGCTGCATTGAGCAGTCCAGTTCGCCTTCTTCAGCGGCCAGTTCGCCGCACATTGGCGCCAGCAGCCCGTCTTCTTCTAACGCCGCATCAGCGTCGTACACTGGCACTAGCCAAAATGGAGGCCGCGGCGGTCAGCAAATGCTTTTGGAGCACCGCGATCGGGACATGGGCCCATCGGGCACACATTTGGGCATTCTAGCGTGCGTTTCACATTCTGCCAAAATAAGATTTCGAATATCAATTTAGCCGCTTTTGCGATTGTAAAATATTACACTGATTTTTACAGGCTGAGTACAATGCTCAGTTCGGTCCAGTGCTACTGTCTGGGCGAGGGTATTCCCGATGACGCTTTGGCACTGCTCTCCTTCTTCACCGATTACGGGAAGTTAGCGCACAACGAAGCGAAGGAGTTCGGCAAACCGTTTCAGGTGCGCGCTAATCGCTTAATCTGCTTGTGCGATTTGATAGATCCAAATCCAATATAATCAATTTGTCGATTTTTAATTCTGATCATGCAAACTAAATAATGATTAGTGACTGTTTAGCGCCTGGCCTTTCTGGTTCGCGACTTCAAGCTGACGGACGAGCTGATCTACGGCATTGAGGGTGGCAATAGACTGTTGGAGAAAGTGCTCAAGCCGCCTGAGGAGTTGCATCTCGGCCGCAAAATCTCCAACATGTATGATCCGGCGCCATCGAGAAAAGTGTCTACCAATCCACTGGCGGAAGTGCGTCGTCAGCTGCGCACCTGCTTTGAGCACGGCATAAGCTGCTACCTACTGCCCCACCCGGGCCCTAAAGTGGCCGATCAGAATGCAGGCTTCCGCGGTCATGTCAAAGGTCAAAATCGAGTTTGAATTGAAATGTACAATGTGTGTTTAAAATAGGCACTTTCAGACATCAAACAATTGTTTCGTGATGAGGTGAAGCGTTTGGTAGAGTCGTTGGTCGCACCAAACGTGATCAAGCCAAAAATGCTGAATGGTCGTCCAGTCACTGTGCGCAAATTCATTGAATGCGTTAGGGTTAAGTGATTTTGAAAATTGGACTACTTGAACTGATTGCTTTCTTTGCAGGAGTATTCGCGCATTTTTGACTCGCCTGAACAGCCGGAATCGCGTGCACTGCTAAACGCAAACACGCAATTGGCGTGCGTGGAGTACGCACTGGAAGCTAAATTGGCCTATTGCCGCGCGATGGATCGCGCCACGCGCTCCAGCCGCATGATGGCCGAAAAGAAGCTGCTCGAAGCGCACATCAAGCACGGCATCAAGGCAAATTTTGTTCGTTTGTCAAGTATTACAAGAATAATCTGCTAGGCGTTGAACATCTACGACCGTTGCCCCAAAATCGATTCAGGCGATGTGCGCAACACAAATCTGGCCCGTCTGCAAGAGTCCATTAATGTGTGTGTGTATTATATCAGACCGGGCAGATTAGCATTTGAACCGTGTGTTTCAGCACGAACTGGAGCGCTATCAGCGTCTGAATGAGGAGAAGCGCGTCACGACGTGCGCATCGGCAATGCTGGCCTGCGGTGATTCACCACTCTTCGGGCTGGGACTAGGTGGTGCTGCGTCTGGTGCAGTCGCTGCCACTGTGGTCACACTTCAAATGGGCGTAGTGAGCGCCGGAATTGTGGCCATCCCCGTCTCGCTAAGCGCCCTCTTCGGCATTTGGGCAAGTGCACTGAGAGCCCGAACTGAAAAATCTGTTTGCTACTTGATCTATTTCTCTGATTCCAGGTGTATGTTACGCTGAAGCCTACCGTGAAGCAATGCCTTGGACTGGAGAAGGACAACTGAACTATAGTGTGTGCCAATCAATGTTTTACAGAATTGCAAAATGACGAGATTACCGTCAATGTTCTGTTTGGCAAGTTCACATTCACTTTGCATTTGCACCATGATAGCTGCTGATCGCTTTAATCCATCCAAACGAGAAAAAATTGGCCAATCACCATCAAATTTGTTGCTCAGAATGCTGCCAAATTTGTCATCGCCGATTACATAAAATTCGCCTTCCGCAAACAGAAACACCAATTAATAACACACAAACATGCTCATGATGGACGCAATTTTATTGGGCAAAACGAAACGCGAAAACGCAATCAAATTTGTTGGCAAATGTGGAAACTGTGAACGCTACCGATTCTAATTAAAATGGCTGCTTAAAATGCGCTATAAAAGGGGAACATGGATACATGGATAAGAAAACCATAAAACGAGCATTTAATTTGTTCCTTCTTCGAATACAACAAAATGCGTCCTACAGCAATCGTGCTCATTGCACTGCTCGCCTTTGTGTTGTTCGTCGACGTGGTGGTGCCACAGCCAGCGCAAGCGACCACTCAAGAGCCTGATGGCAGCTCCGAAAAGGTTTGTGCGCTCTAATCACGACCGCATTTTTTGTACATGTTTAGCCGGGACACCACGGACGTGGACACCAAAAACAACATCAGGGGCACCACCACAAACATCATCACCACCAGGCGACTAGTACAGCAGCGCCAGTCCAGTCGTGAAGCACGTAAAATGACACATGAACTATGAAAAGAGTTATGTTGACCACATTTTATGACCCTTTTGGGTTGTGAATAAAGTTGATAATTTTTGAAAAATTTATTTTCCTATTTCCAACAGATATTGTTTTTTTAGACCTACAAATCTAAATGTAAAAATCTTCATTAAATTCTGGGAAGGCCATGATCCTGACCAGAAAAAATGCTCATTCGAATAGGCTATTGATCCGGGATTCGAAAAATTTTCCGGATTTTCAAAATCCATGGACTATAGTCCATTGGAGTTGCGAAATCCGGTTGGATTTTGAAACTTCCAAATTTAAAGCCAGCTGGAAAGAGCATTAAAATCCGGTCAGAAAATGGAAAACCGCAGCTTCTGAAAGTGAGAAATGGCCGAGTTATGACCAATTGAAAATGGCCGATAAAGCCCATTGGGCATTCGCCGGAGTTTTCAATCGATCTTTCCACGCGAAATTGGCCACTTTCTGAACTCGTATGTGCGACCCCCATATTTGGAATTATCAAAATGCACCATAATTGCATCCCCTCGTGCAAATTTGGTGCCTCTAGCGCGCCCCAAACCTTTAGATGACGGAAAAAAAACTGCTTACGACTTTAGAGTGCCTATATAGAGATAACAAAAAACAAAATGTTGTTGTTTGAAACAAGTAAGTGGTCGTCCGTCATTGGTGCTCTCCATTCTCCAAATTTCCTTTGTCCGAACAAGTGACGGAAATGGACGCTGCGCACTGTGGACAATGCGTTGGTGCGCGCAAAAATGGGGGAAGGGACCGAATTTGGTGCTGCTCACACTTTTGGAAGGAAGAAAGGCGCTTTCTTCAAAAGTGCCTAAACAAAGCGTCGCGGGAATGGGATGAAGGCACATTCAGCGCAATTGTTTGACGCGCTCATACAAAATGGCGCGCCAACCGACACAGTACCCCACATTTGTGCGCAATAACATTTATTTGGGACACGTACCAGCCTGAACATTTCTTAATGTTTCCAATTTCCATAAAATATCGATAAACATATATTTCTATCACAATCTCATTAAACACTTTTTTCATCCACTTAAGATCCGAATTTGCTGTTGACCTACTTTTGATTGCCATCAACGATGTTTATTCTCTTCTCCGTCTTCACCGTTTTGTTGTTGCCCATTCTGTTCACCCACTCCAGCGCAATGCCTATTGACGCGCAGCTGACCAATCCTTTCTTGCGGACGCCCTGCGGCGCACCCGTGGTCTTGCCGCTGTCTCAGCCCATCCGCAAAAGTGTCGGCCCTATTTCGCCTGAATTGGACGCTGCGTGCGGTTGTTCCGTGCCTCAGTCAAAGCCGATCACTTTCGACAATCGCGATCTACGCGTTCGCTCCAGGCGTGGTTGCTGCTGCTGTTGTGAGTGGCAGGCACTAACGTTCACATGATTTTTTGATCGATTCTTCAAAATATGACAATTTTTACTGATTGGAATAAGAACGTCAATCCCTAATTTTAAGGCAAGCCCTGTTGCTGCTGTTGTTGTCCCTGTTGCTGCGGATGCCGTTGCGGGTGCATGTGCATCTGCGTGAAGCCGTGCTGTTGTTGCAAGTGCTGCCCAAGCTGCTGCGGATGTGCTTTTTTCGATGCTTTGATCTAACTGAGAAACGGAAAATTTTTGACCACTTTCAGGCCCTGGCTACGGTTGTGGTTGTCGCCGTCGTCGGCGGCGCGCACTGAACTCGCCGAACGCGACGCACTTGTTGACCAGCCGCTCGGTTTCCTGTGGCGCGCCATCACCGTTCTTCGGCCCTTGTGTGAGTCGGGAACTGTGCCGCACATTGGTGCTCAGCGACCAGAATCAGTCGATTGGCGAAGTGCACACGCATGTCAATCTGATCACGGCAGAAGACCATGCCGCCGCTGCAGCAGCAACAAATGATAATGAAGCAGCCAAACGGGCGATGGAAGGCATCCTTTACTGAAAAACGAGCGGTGCGACGAATATATATTACATATATATCATAGTGGCGAGATAGATTTTGTATATATTTATTAATTTATAAATTCCTATCATGATTTTTCGAATCGTGGTCTGACCAGAATTGAATGCTCTTATGGTCTTTCTAGCTGGCAAAAAATTTGGGATTTTGAAAATCCGAACGGATTTGGACGCATTCCGCCAATGTGTTGGATGAGGCCAAATTTGGATCGCAACGTATGTTGCTGCTGTCCAAACAAAAGAGTGTCGTCCGACCTAGCTCAATATCGCCGCTCATTTTGGAGAGTTTGGTGTGTGCCATTTGTGCAAACAAGGCGCAATTGCGCAAAAGAGTTGCAGCAATGGTATCTTCGCCGAAACCCCCAACTTTTATGGCTCTGCTGTTCGCATAAATGGCCAAATAATTGGAGCCAAATTTCATTCCGTTTTATGTCCTTCCTTCCATTGCCCTCAAAAATGCGCGCCCTCCTCTTCTGCACCAATTCCGTTCTCTTACTCGTTCTTCTGGTGCAGTTATTGCCTGCCGAACAGGGATTGATCAGCGCTGTTTCGGTGCGTTTAAATATTTGCATTGTGATCTGTGCTTTTTGTCATCATTAGCTAGTTTTTGGGGTTCACCATCCCCAACTCTCGTTTCAGGTACCGGACAGCGATGATGGCATTGTTGTTCGCAGAAAGCGTGATGATGAAGAAGGCGGAGGCGATGACGCAGCGGCTGAAGGTGGCGGCGATGGTGACGGTGCTGCAGAAGGGGGCGACGGCGCGGATGGTGGCGGTGACGAAAAGGTGGAAGGCGACGGTGATGGAGATGCCAAAGAAGACAGCGGCGACGACGAAAAGAAAGAGGACGGCGACGATGAGAAGAAGGAGGATGGTGGCGACGAGGAAAAGGGAGATGAAGACGGCGAAGAGGATGGCGGCAAAAAAGATAAAAAAGGTAAAGACAACACATATTACTATTCTTTTACATTTTCGGGACAAATTCAGGCAAAGGAGGCAAGAAAGACGCCAAAAAGGACAAGAAGGGCAAAAAAGGCGGTGCTAAGGACAGTTCCAAATCGACGGAGTCGACTGGCGGACAACATGGCGAAGCAACGCACCAGCATGGGGGCGCTAAAAATGCCCATCATCGTGGCCATCATCACGCGGTGGATGACATGGGTGAGCCGGACGCACCGCCTTCTGAAGGCGCCGTCGGCAGCGGTGACCGGCCCAGCCACGCGGCACAATTGCGCGATCCATGCCAGGACCACTACTACGGATGCGAGGTACAATTTACTAATGGATTCAGGATTGCTTTATTAAAACAGGATCGTAGCTCAATTCAATTGCTTCGTTAAAACAGGATCGTAGCTCAATTCAATTGCTTAGCTCAATTCAATTGCTTCGTTAAAACAGGATCGTAGCTCAATTCAATTGCTTCATTAAAACAGGATCGTAGCTCAATTCAATTGCTTCATTAAAACAGGATCGTAGCTCAATTCAATGTTTCTCTCACTCTGATTTAGCTCATGACCTGATGATCTTGAACAGATCTAAAATCCTAAATTGACCCTTGATTTGGCTTACCTATCATTGATGATCTGTCATTTCCAGAGTTACAGCGGACTGTGCACAGCGCAAGACGTAGATCAACGTAACTGGGCTCGTGCGCATTGTGCTGGGATATGCAATGTCTGCGGCGGAGGCGGAGGCGGTCGCGACCCGGAAAGCGATTGCGAAGACAGAGCGCAAAACTGTAACGAAATGGTTGGACAATGCGCAAACACGGTAAGCCTTAATGAATAAATCTGGTTCATCTTTCCGCTTAAAAATCTGACATTTCAATCTCTTGACCATTATTAATGAATTCTGTTTCTGTTCAGGACTCGCTGCGCACAGCTATGCGCGATTGTGCGCACACTTGCAAACTTTGTGTGGAGGCCAGGGCGCACGGATACCTCTGAACTATGAATACAACAAAACCAAATCGAAACGACAATTCGATCAATTTTGATATTTTGAAGGTATGAATTTATTCTGGAGCGGGAATAAATGATTACATTCATTTGTCACATTTCGGACCTTCACACACTGTTAATTTGGAATAAAGTCTTATTTCGTCTTTTTACACACGAAATTGTAATCGAATGCCCGATTAATCAAAACTAATCACTAATCAGTAGACCCATTTAATCATGTTTGATTCTACTACCATTTGATTTGAGGTTTGACATGGCATTTATTTTTCTGTAATCGAAACGTGCTCTGGTGTGGTGTCAACTGGCCACCAATCTGCCCATATGGCGCAGCTGTCCAAAATCGATTCTTACTCTGCCGGCCATCGAAAAACAAATATCTGACAATTGAGGCCCCAATGTGTTGAGCTGTTGAGTGGTGACTGGCTGCGGCCAAATGGTCGTCGTACGCCGATTGATTAATGGCCAAAAGCAACTAAAAACAAATGGCCACATGTATTCCACTGTTGTTGAACAAAAAAGCAATTCCAATATCCCAAAGAATTTGGGTTGTTTTATTCGTGAATTCTTTCTTGATCGCAAACACAAGTGAAATCGCATTTTCATCACTTTATTTTCAATCTTGTTAATCTTAAGCAAATAAATGGATCAATAGTTTGACCACAAGATATGCTTACTTATTCGACTTTCATCATTTTATGCATTGCATTGACGACCGCAATTCCAACCAACGAAAGTTTCCCGGAACACAGTGAAACGGCGCCAAAATTCGCAGAAACCAGGGAAAAGACTTCAAAGGGTATGCAAACATTTAAAGGAAAATAAAAGGCTAAAAAATAGAACAAGAAGACCGTCACATAATTTCGGAATCGGTGGAAACAAACGGCGGTGGTAGCGCACCGTTACCCAGCGGCGAGCCCTATGACGACGACTACCATTGGAGCGCAGCGGCGTCAGAAGAGTGTCCATTGAATTGTACGGACAGTCGACTGAAGTGCTGGCGACTCTCAGGGCGAGCAATCTTAAACTTAAATTTTGTGCTAAATTTCAAATTCAGCTATCTGATCCCGTTTGTTTGTGTGCCGGCCGACTTTAATCCAAACTACCCAATCGGCTCGATAGAGCGGCGCCGTTGGGAGCCGCTACGCTGGTAAGCCTATACTCTCAATTTTTGTCTTGATTTTCGAAAAGCGCAGTGCATTAATTCAAGTATGCCCGAGTTCCAATTTGCAAGACTTTTTTCATACAAACAGGCTGCTGCGCGCCACCAACGCAGAACTGGTCACGATGGCACTGCTCCTTTTGAACACACTTTTGGTACTTGTCACATGTTTGTGTGTGTGCGCAAGACGCACTTGCCGAAAATCCAATTATTGATTACCTATTTAGTTTAATAGTTTTAGTTTTGCCTTTTTGTGTCTCATAAAATTCTGCATATTCAAAGTGCACAATGTTGATGGCCCACAACAAAGAAAAATGCGTCACTTTCTCAAAATTCAATTCAGGTGAAAATCGATAGAATAATGTTGGTTTTCCATTCTCTTCAACTCATCGACGTCGCCCGAATCCGTCGAGTCCAATGAACGAGGTGAACACATTTGGCGATGGCTGAAAGATCCAAAGCATTTGCCAACTGAAATTCTGCAAATCGACAACCGACCGCCTTCCCGTTCAGCAAGTTCAGCTGTTCTCTGCCGGTCTCCAGCATTGTGCCGAAATGGGTCATCGGCACGGACAACTGCAAAAACAAATTTGATAATTTAGTCAATCTAGTCTGCGAAATCCAATTTGATCCGATCGTATTGATCCAATCCTGATTTGATTGGGTAATTTTGCTTTACCTCCAGTCCGTGGTCTTGTCCGTTGATGGTGGAAACGAGCAATCCCTCACAGTCCTTGTAGCCCACTATTTCGTCCGTTGGCGAATAGATGGTGTAGATGCGTTCGCTTGCTTCGTAGCGTTCACTGAAAATAATTCCGAATTCGATCGCAAACACTTTTTAGGACTACCCGTTGTGCACGTTCAGGTCGTCCAAGAAGCGCGAATGGCACGTCATGCCGGTGAGTGTGTTGCAGGGTCCGTGCTTTGTGAGGAAGTTGAGCGTGTCGCAGAGGTAGACCGCTTTGCGATTGGCGCCAGCCACGCCCACAAAAGTGTGCACCAGTTGCGTCAACGGGGGCCCCAAGTAGTCGCCTCCATCCACACAGTGGCCGCCCAGAATTGCCTGAAAAGGAAGTAAAGTAGAAAATTTCCTAAAATTTAATTCGCACCTTTCGCGCAGTAGGCGAACCCTAGAAGGGAAAATGAAGGAAGATTTAAAGAAGGGAAGGTGGAGATGGAGACTCACCATGGAGTAGCCGATAACATCAACTTGTGATGCAGTGAAGTTGGCCACAGCGATGATCAGCTGCCGAAACTAGAATAGAAAACAATGTAGTTTTATGAAATTTTGAGTTTTCAAAATTCAATTTGCTTCAAAATATCCTGGCTTGGACTTTACACAATAAAACTATTCCCACTTTCTTGATGTGCTGGCACTCCATCGAGTCACGAGTCCAGTTGGCGGCGCCGTGCGCATAACTTAAAATTCTTGTCAATTTGATCTTTCGTTATAGACAACCTGCTGGCGTAGACCTCTGCATCGCTGTAGCCATTAGCCAGGAAGAAACGGTGCACCTTCAAAATCAAAATTTGTGTGTCTTGGAGGTTTAAATTTAAATTTTTCCATTCGCTTGCCTGTTCATAGTCGCCTGCAATTGTGCGCAATCCGTGTACCATCACCTTTAATTTAAAAAAATTATTTTTTTTAATAATAAAAAATTACAATGGGCCGTTTCGCGGTTTTCTCGCCCGAGACATGGTCCCCACCGCCCCAACTGCCCTTCTCGCCCAGATCCCTGCGTGCAATCGACTCTTCCACCTGTGAGAAATTTGCATAAAAAACTCTTACAAATTATACCTCGGGGCCGTACGTGTCGACAAGGAACTCGCTGAATGCGGGCGAAATTGTGGCAAGTGTACAGAGCGGTGACAAGAGTAGCAGGAAAATTAGCAAAGACTGACGGTTCATCCTTTTAAGGCGCAAATACAAAAATAGTAAATTAAAGAATAAAGAATTATAAACTCTGTGATAAAGCAAACGTTTTTGAGTTGTCTTTAGGCCGATCTTTTAAGTGAATCGAAGATGTGGTTTATTTTTTGTGATTTGTTTTCACACCTTTTCTGGGCTTTTTGTGAATTTTTTCTTTGCCGGCAAAATGTCAATATTTACGCTGAATGACTGATGGCTGGTGAACAAGTGGAATAGACGAACGAACAGAAAAGGAGGCGCAGCCAAATATTGAATGGATTTTAGCTGCCTGAAACCAAACTTGAACGTGAACGAAATGTTTGAATGCTCAAAAATGAACTGTGTTTTTTGTAGTTACGCAAATAAAAATAAAATATAATGATTTTAATAGTCACATTATCTCTTGTAATTGAAACTTTGATACACTAATTTTAGCGGTTTTTTCTCCTCTCTAATATTACTCGATCTAGTCATAGAAAGTGTGCCGCTTCTGGGTAGAGTTGTTTAAATAGCGCGCCATCTGAGCCTGTTCGCCAGGTGTTCAGTTGGGCCGCCAGTTGGATGTATTCTCGGGCCTGTTGATGACGGCCCAAAGCTGTAAGACAATCGGCAATATTCATCATGATGAACTCCGCCAGCTCAGGTAAAACGCTGCTACCGGTCGACGCCGCCAATTCCACTGATGAATCATTGGGCTGCTGCTCTTGCAAACATTGGATCGCTTCCTCTAGCAATTTGACACATTTTGACCAAAAATCTATGGAAAAGTCTTATGTTATATTTTATAGAAAAAGTCACAAACAAATTATTTCTTACTGTTCATTTTGTAGGCAGCAGCCAACGAACACAATGGCCCAGTAAGTGCCAATCTCAGTTCGTGTCGATGTGCGAATGTTTGTCGAATCTGAATGAGCCAAAAGCAAAAGTGCGCCAGATTTAGCCGTACTAATTCACCTTTTCCAATTGCGCCTCTGCCCGTTTCAAGCCTTTCGCATTGTGGCCAATATTTGAGGTCATGAATTCCTTGATCAGTTGTGTGCGCTGCACCTCCATTGGATCGGCAGTGTCTAGCAGACACAACCGGCACTGGCATGTGAACGCATACTGGACCAGACGTTCCGCTCTACTCTGCCGATCCAGCACCGAATTTACGCCGTAGTTCAATGTGATCTCTTCGCCCTCTCGAATTTCGCTGATTGCATGCACAAAAAGCAAATCGCCACAGAAGGTTCGTGTGGCATTTTCTAAATCATTGGTCGTGAACTTTTTGGACTCTAAACAATTTTTAATGCAAATGCAAACCGATGCACGAATGATTGATATATGAGGGCAGAATCCAGAGGCCACTAATTGTGTCACCATCTGAGACGGCCTTGAGGGTATTGTCGCCGCCAATCTTCGGGCGGTACAGCAGCTCCAGGTCAAAAGCATTTAGAGTGCAAATTCGGCGCAATTGTCGCAAATCCAAACGGGCGTTTTCTGCACAAACATAAATGAAAGGTGCTAAATTCAATTCCCTCATTAATCTGTCACCATCAGTCGCGCTATTTTGTAGAGTTGTGCCTGAGAATAGAGCCCCAATTTGTGTGTTACCAGGCTCATTTCTTTGTAAAGCTCTTGCTACCGCAAGAAAAAGTGGAGAATTGCTGCTATTGGTGTCGCCACATTTTGACGAATGCTTTGAAGAAATAGAAAATGCCCTAGCTGCTAGCAACAAAGTGCCCTTTTGCACATTGCGAATGGCCACCAAACCGCGACCTTTGCACTGACAAGATTTGTTTTAATTTAAACATTGTTGTCAGTTCACCTCAATGGTTGCTATACGTACGGGCCCTGTGTAGTCTGCGACGTCCATGTGTAGTATGCCTCTGGCGTAGGCCTGTTCGTACAACTGACTGATTGCGTATCGGCCGGTATTGGCCTCCCGCATGCGAGCCAGTGTTCTGGCCAGCTCCAAAGTGGCAGCATTCCCAATGCGCTGTGGACACTCTTTCAGCTTGAGCATTGTGGAAAAATGCCTTAAAGCTTGCGGCATTTCCCTCTCACTGTCCACTTCCCTTCACCTTGCTGCCTTTTCCCACTGGCGATGTGCATATGCTTTGTAACCCAGATTGAGTTCATTGTTACCGTCCTCCTCCTCATGTTGCTCAAGATTCAGCATTCGGGCGAACAATATATACTCTATTCAACTGGTAAATTATAAATTAATTTTTTTGATCCCATCTCTGGCTCTGGTTATTGTGGTTAATCAGGTGAACGTAAAATTGAACGGAGCAAAATGACAAATGGCGGCTAAAAGTAGAAAGATGCAGCAAATGATGGGAGTGGAGAGTATTTTTTGTGACGGGTGTGGTCTTATCCCCACGACTCCGTTTCTTCATCAATCAATCAGGTGGCGCTGCCAGACATTTTTTGTAAGTCTCGGCAGCTAGGATTCCTTCCTATTCCTCTCTCCAATTTTTTGATGGAAAAGCAGCAAAAGCGAAAGAACGACCAAGTGTCCCACAGAAGAAACGCCTATGCACTGTGAGCAGCGAGTTGTATTCAGATCCAATTTCTCTGTCAACGTGTCAACATTCAACAAATATCGCATTGATTGATTGTTCGGTTGCATATCTAACTTACGTAATAATGATAATGGATAAACATCTTTTATAAAACTTTAGAGGCATGATTTGATTGATTGGTAGTTTTGCGGTCTTTTCACCAATTCACCGTTTAATTTGCAATAATTACGTCTTTCCAATTTAACCAGATTGCCATACATCGGCCGTATGATCAGCTCGGCCGCCACTCGCATTTGATCAGTGCGCAATTTGGACGTAACCTTCAAGAATCGGATGAAAGCATGCGTGCTCTAAAAATCAACAAATTTTACCGTGAATTGGCGCAGTATCTTGGTGATCAGACACTTCTCCTCCATCAGCGCAAAACGTTGACCTTTGGAAGATTGAAACATAGTGAAATTTTAAAAATAAAATTTGTGCGCAAACCAATGCAATTTCTTGATCCGGCACTGAAGGGGATGTAGCAGTAGGGATGCTTCAAATAGTCTCCCTTCAAGAAACGCTCCGGGTCGAAAACCTCTGCGTCTGCCCAGAAGGCAGGATCACGGTGAACCATTGACGGGGCAATAATTACACCGGTGCCAGCAGGCAGTACAAAGTCCCCTGAATGATGACACATTTGTTACATTCACCAGAAATGTAAAAATTAGCCTGCCCTTACTTATTCGTGTGTCCTCTACCACCTGGTGAAAGTGTTTTAAATTTGAATAATCACCTAAATTCTCGGTAAATCAATACCTGTCTGGCGATCAACGGCACGCTAGGATACAAACTGAAAAACAATTGGTCTTGGTAAATTTTGTGCGGGTCCCCGACCGAAGTGTTTCCTTCAGGCACGCTTCCAGATATGGCAGCTGGCCCAACTCATCATAGCTCAGTTCACGTTCTTTATCCACTCCCAGCAAGTCGTCGATTTCTCGTTGTACACGCGATTGAATCTGAATACATATTGGAAATTGGGGATTGATTTGCATTTTTCATGTCAAACTTGCTTCTGGATTGGCGCCCATAAGATGGATAAACCAATTCAGGGCCGTAGATGTGGTGTCATGACCCTTTGTTTTGCACAATATTATTTGGTTGTCCGCGAAATTTTACTTCGAACGTGAAAGTATCGACCTCCTCGTGAATCCCGTCCAAGTCCAGCTCGCCTCGATTATTCATTTCTAGCATCAAATCCTGGAAAAGGAATTTTTGAATATTTATTCGTTAACGGCCTCTATGCCTATAACTATTTTCTTACTCAAATGTGGGTAAAAAAAGTTTTTTTACCAAGAGCGCTAATCGCGCCGTGCCTTTGGCCGCTTTCTGCTGTGCCATCAGCTGCTCTATACCACCGGCTTTCTCCATCGCTTGTTTGCGCTTCTGGATCGCCTTTTGTGTGAACTCATGCAGAATTTGGACGCAACTAAAATTCACTGATATGGAATATCTAACCCACATATGGCATATCCTTACCGTTGCTGTTCTTTGCCAGCGCCGAACAGGTTGAACACCAAATCAGAGTAATACTGCAAAAGCATTCACAAAAATGGAATCCTAATCCTAATTGATAAATCTTAGTTCGAGTTCTGACCTGGGGCCGAATCATGCGTTGGTGCATGATGTATTTGATTTTCATAACGGCCGCCAAATAGTCAGTGTCGGTGTGCTGTGCATCAATGTGGACGCCGAGTGCTGCCTCGCAAATGATATCGAGTGTGCAGCGAGTGATCGTGTGGAAAATGTCAGTGTAATCGTCGACGCCCACTAACTTGTCCAATTGTTTGACCAAAGTACTGCCGTGGCGATTATAAATCTGTATAAAAATTAGTAATCAAACATTTCATTAATTTTCAAAATGACCGGCACAAAGTCCTTTAGGATGTCATAGTGGAAGGTTGGAGTGAGCAATTTTCTGCGCGGACGCCATTTGTTTGGTTTGCTTATGAGGAGTCCTTCGCCAATCCATGCTGAGAGGAATGAATAATGGAACCTAAAAAGTAAATATAAAAATGAAACATTTAAGTGAAAATTCTGATTTAACATTTTGTTCAGCATTTTACTGCTGCCCAATATCGCCTCGCACTCTTCAGCACCGTATACAAGGGCAAAAGGCAGCGGACCGAGCCATATGCGTGCCATGCGAGTGCGCTGCTCCCTGAACATGTAGGCAACACCTTGTGCCTGTTCGAAAAATTCTGAAATTTGAAATTTAAAATATTTTTAATTGGTAAAAAGTTCCGACCGTCTGGATTCATGCGGAACTGGTGCAAATTGCCGATAAGCGGCAATGGCGTTGGTCCCTGAATTTTGTCGAGCAGTTTGCGCACATGCGCATATTTTGCGTAAAGCCAAGCGCTCAGCCAGCCGAACCCCGCCAAAAGGATAAATATGCAGAGAAGGCCCATTCAAAGGGGAATTTTCAATCCTGAAGGAAATTTTTATTTGGAAAACTACGTATAACAAAATACATATTTGTATCAAAACATTTGTTTCCTTTTTCTAAATTTAGCCACTTATTTGAGCCTCTAAGAGAACAATTTTGGCGGACAGTCCCGGTCTAATTAATCGAAGTTCGACGCACATAAAGTGATTGAAAGGTCGCAAGGTCGCAACTCGAACCTTTGAAAAGATGTAAACAAACAATATTTTCTGTTTGGCGATTGTAAAATATAAACGTGTCTAAGTTTCAATATGTAATTCATTTGGCACTTTTTCGCCAAAACGCAAAATGGAAGTTAACTAAAGCATTATTTTTATGTGTCATGTGCAGCGCAACCGGAAAACGGACAAAGTCGTCAACAGCGCAATCCCGAATGCGCGTCTGTCCTGTTGGTGACGCATGTATTGAGCGCTGCGCAGGAGATTATTGCAGGTGATAAGCAGCGACTGCACAAATGAACACAAGTAGGAGACGAACTGAGAGAGAAAACTATTCTTAGAACTTTCATCGGCTTCTTCTGCGAGTCAGTTTCCAGTTCCAAAATTTGCCATCGGAATTGCTGCGCAAGGATGGGTGGTTGAAAGATATATTCCAAGGAACTGCGACCTTTCATATAACTACATATATTTTTATTTACAAGTCAAGTTCAACGCTCACATATGTTCAAATACTAGATGAGAGCAACTGTTCGTTAGAGAAAGACACGAGAAGGTAGGAGGCAACAAATGAACAAATGCGACGGAGGATAGACGCAAATTGCTTGAATGGGCCACGATGACAGGAAACGAGGAAGCGGGCACATTCCTCCGACAGCGCTTTCCAATTTGGTCCTCCGCTGTCGCACAGAGCATTTGTTCTCACGCCAAAAAATCCGAGAGACACGTACGTTTGTTCAATAAACGCGAAAAGAAGGAGAGACAGACACGTCAAGAGGGAGAGAAAGAGCCATTGATCAGTGAAAGTAAGACACCGGAGCAAAAGGCTAAAGCAGCGCAAATAGAGAAATAATGATCGGCGAAAAGCGGATAGTGAAGCTATGATCCTTCGCTTGCCTTTAGGCCATGGGCCCGTAGGCGAAAGAAGATACTTTTTGTTCAGAAGAGGAGTCAGCAGCAGTTTGACGCGACCCCATAGCAGGAGGGAGAAAAATGATCGCAGTGGCAGATCAATTCAAAAAATTTATGTTATCCTCTTTGAGTAGTCGCATTTGTCAAAATTTAAATTTTACTTATTAAGACAACAAATTTAAACTTTTGCAGAATCAAAACTTCTATAGCGCGCATTCCACATTTCGCATTAGTTAATATCATTAGGCATAAAACATGGATCGAATATCGCGCAAACAACGACAGCTAGAACGAAAATATGATAATTTGAGGTGAACAACTGATTTTCAAAAATGAATTGTTCACTAAGTTTTCATTTCTAAACTCAGGCGCTATGCGGCTGAAGAAGAGAAGTACAAAGGAAAAAACACCTCGGACGCATTCTCAACCTCTCGCACCACAACACGCAGTAGCAGCAGTATGCTGAAGGTGAACAATCGAGAAATATCAATTGATAAATTCTTAAAAACAGGTCGAATCGAGTAGCAGCGCAGTCGGCTCTACCAGTCATACGGAGCAACACAGTACATCAGCCAGAAGCGTTGCAGAAACGACGAGTCGAAGTCCATCGTCTGATCCGATAAAACGTTACCATCGTGAGCAACAGCGACAAGAACAGCAGCAGCAAAGTGAGAACAAAGCAGCATCTCAAACTATGACCACATCGGCAGCACCAGTTTCTGCAATATCAACGACAACAAGTGAACGCCGTTCGTGGCAGGTGTGCATCGCGATCCAGGACTACGTTCCATTACCGGGCACTGCTCCTGAAGAGGCACTTCCGTTGGAACAGGGCCAAATTGTCGAGGTGTTGGACGATAAGAATGCCGCCAATTGGCTGGTACGCACCAAGGTATATCATCGTCGGATGAACACATACCTAGTTAGAAATGATTCTGAGCCTCGGATTGGCACAAATTTTGTACTGATGAAGATTGTAAAATCGTAAAATGTATTAATTTCATATTTGCCATTTGAGGCACAACCTCCACAAACGGGCTGGGTGCCTGGCTCATACTTCGAGACCCCAACCAAGTACTACAAACAGCGGCGGACCACTCGCGAATTGTGCGGCGCGGACCAGCAGCTCAGCGAGGAGCAACAGGCGCTACTCAAACGGGAGTATTAAATAAAACATTTTTCCTAAAAATATTGGTTATACCAGACAAGTCTACCATGACCTGTTGCGCACTGAGGAGGAATTTGTGCAGGAGTTGCGCACTGCTGTGGACACATACGTTAGTGCTTTTGAATCAGCCGCTGCACCGCAAGAAGTACGCGAGCACAGCAAAGCGTTAGCACTGAATCTATCCGAATTGGCCGCATTTCACGCAAAGTAGGCGAAATATTTGTGATCAATTTGTCGATTTTAAGTTTTGTTTTTCTCCAGTGTAATGGTCAAAGGCCTGCAATATTATTCGGACGATTCGGGCAAAGTGGGTCAGACATTTGTGCGCTTGGAGCGTGACTTTGAACAACACGTGGCTTTTATGCGCGAAATGAGCAATACACAGCGGATGATCCAAGAAGTGGATGCCATTCAAAAATATCTAACGGTAATTTGTAATTTATTTAGGGAAAATGCCAAAAATAAAAATAATAATTTTAGGACCTTCAGTCGGGAGCGACGATCGCTTCGTCCAAATCATACAATGACTACCTAGAATTGGTGCCGGCGCGTTTCAAGCAGTACGAGGACTTCTTTAGGGCAAATTTTGAATTTAAAATAATTAAAATTTATTCCAAATTTTTCCAGGAAATCATTAAATATTCGATCCGTGCCAAACAGGATCCTGACGTGATGCAAAAGGCGTTGGAACTAGGTAAGTGTATTTCTTGTTTTCCCACAAAAGGGCTTGGATGCCGTCCACTATTTAGTCCAGTCAGTGCCAAAGCGCGCTCAGGAGATTGAATTCACCAAAAATTTGCTGAACTACCAGGGAGATGTGAGGCGCCTAGGACGCATCTATAGACATGTGAGTCAAGTGTGCTGTCTAAGCCCCAAATGGAATATACAAAAAATTCCACACTCCACAGGATTTGTTCAACGTTTGGGAGGGCGACGAGCAGGAGCCAAGCGAAAAGTACATCTTCCTGTTCCGCAATAAATTGATGCTTACCGAACGTGACATGCAACCAGATCCGCCACTCTTTCGACATTATTCCACTATTCGTGTAAATTAGATCAGTTCTAAATTAGTCCCAGGCTCAACATTTTATAAATTATTCAGGTGGACAAATATACGGTGCGACAGCATACAACATTCGAAGACGCAATTGTGTTCCGCCCCAATGAGGCTGGCGTACCAACATTTCGCATACAGTCCGCCAGAGATTTGGAGACTGCGGAATTTGTGCGAAAGGCCTGGCTCAAGGACATCAGCGATATGCAAGCAAGCATCGGTAAGTTGGCCGAAATTGAGGCGGAGGAGGTGGAAGAAGAGCGCAACTAGTGTGTAGTTTTGGCGTTTTGGGAATGTTGCTCTGGGACAATTTGAGTACATTGACACCAATTTGCTATTCGCAGTGCCAAAGACACAAGAAATAGGGCATTTTTTGGACAACACAACATCAATTTTGTATGAATTTTGCGTTTTAATTTGAAAAGCTCTACCTACTAATAAAAATGATAAAAATTCAACAAATAATCCAAAACTGCGCACAAGACGCCAAAAAGTGCTCTTTTCTGTTTGTAGAACGAACATTTAGTAATTATTCTCCCAATTCTAGCACATTTTTTGGCGATAAATAGTAAACGAATAAATGCATATGCCTTATTACTTGTGTGCCTTGTTGTTTGAGCGAATTGGGAATTATGAATTAAGATGTTTCAAGAGCAGCTCGATCGGCACATCACTGACAACAGAAAATATAAGTAATTTTAAAACTGGAAAATGATTTCAATTCCTTCACATTGCAACAAAAATCCATTAGGTAAAGGTTACGAGTGCGTGTTGTGCATTTGCGTCAGTTCTCAAAATGATGAGAGCCAAATGTGCGCTGCTATTGCAAACAAACAAAGCTAACGCGAGCAAATCAACAAAACGAAAAGTGCTTCTTGCGCTCACTCTCAGCTCTCAGGCTCTCAGCCAATAATCACCAAATCACCATGATGTTGATGACATGGTGTTAGCGATACTGAGCGTGCATTTTCAGCCAGAACGTGCGATTCGCACACTTAACTTTTACATCGCACGTTTCTGCAAATCCATCAGAGCAATTTAGATCAGTGGACAAATATTAATTCAACAAGTGCTATACACATACTATGTCGCAGGAAATCTTGAGAATCAGGAAATAGTGAGAATTAACGTGTACCAAATTCGTAGAAACAGTTTATAATCGGTTTAATGGCTTCTAATCCATGGGAAATTGAAATCCACAAAGGAAATCGACCATGGGGAATCGAATGAACCTATCATCAGCTCGCTAGGCCAAAATCGAACCAAGTTAGACCGGTTTTTAGACCAAAACCGGTTTAGGTCTATAAGTTTTTAGTATTTGTTTCTATTGGTCTATATTTTTGAAATCGACTATAAAAGTGGCCATAAACTATCTATTAGTCTACTTCTATTCAGTTGTCCCCCATGTTTGTGTAGAAATTCTCAAGATTTCCTGATTCTCAAGATTTCCTGCGACATATATACTTCGTAATAAGCATTTTTGCTCTCAACTAGGAAGTAGAGCGGTTTTGACAAGCCAATTTCTTTTGCATTTCACTCTAAAACATTTTTGTCTCTCTCCATAGCTGCCGCGATGCGCTGGCCAAAGGGAGCAGCAGCTGTCGGACGGTCGATGAGTTGTTTCGCTTCGCGTTCTCTCTTCTTCAATCCCACACGCTTTTCACACAACAGCGCTCTGATCTGCTCCGCCTCCGCTCTGGACCCACCACACAGCTTAAGCTCTTCATCCAGCTCAATCCAGCAGCGGCCACGGCTCTGGGCCAAGCTGATGGCTAACAAGCAGTCGGCCGTTTCGCTTCGCTTTTTTCTGCTCTTCTCTTCGAAGCGTCGCCCCCTCAGATCAATCGATTTCGCTGCGCCGGGGAAGCAGCCCCAATGAGTCGATTAGGTATAGCCTGCGGACTCTTTCCGCTGCAACAATTGCCTCTCCGTCCGCCATCTGAATTGCTCTCGTCGCTGCCTCAAACTTGAATGAGTGGAATGGAATGAGCCACTATTGGACTGCCCACCCGGTGACGGCTAAAAGCAGCTGCTTGATTTGGCCAAGAATTTTGCCTGGCGCCTAACTCATTACGCTTCGCTTTATTTTTACAGCGCCGCTGCTACCACCACATCTTCCCGCGACTAAAAACAAATGCCCCAATACGCTTTGCTCGAGCGTTGTTGATTCATCTCAAACAACTGAACCTTTATGCCCAACTCATCGGCATTATTGATTCAAATTCCAACATATTTTGACGTCTTATATTTTTTCACAATCCCCACCCTATACATTCGCTTAATTTTTGATCCGGTGTTTTTGTTAAGCGAGGCACACATTGAGTGTGAGTGAGAGAGAGCGAGTGCGGCACGCGCAAAGGAGAAGGGCACTCTCCTGAGCACAACACACACTAGCATACCTAGATTACCTATACAAAAATCCCCAAAGCAACAAAAGTCAACAACAGAAATCAAAGATGGTGCTACGCGTGATGTACGTGATCGAGCTGCTCGAGTCGGAGGAGGGCGGCATCGAGCTCGTAGACCCCGCTTGGTGTAAGCGCTCATTTAGCACATTTTTGGCGCGTTTCAGTGGCCGCCCTCGCGGCACCAGACGACGATGCATCGTTGTCACTCTCACTTCTCGCGGACTATAACGGACAGCGGTTACAACAACGTGAAAAAAGTGCCACTCCGTCGACGGCACCACGTTCGGGCACTCGGACGCCTACAATGGAGTGCTTCAGCACTACCAGCGGCATATCGCGCAAAAGCCACACTTTCTATGGTGCAACTACAACAACAAAGCGGCACAGATCGCCGACTACCTATTTCATTTTGCTATTGAAAATAAAAGATTTTGTGATCTGATTTTTTTCAAAAATTGCAAATTGATTTTAAATTCTATCCAAAATCCAAAATACTCTACTGAATTTTCTTATTGCCAGGTCCGGAAGAAGGTCCTCCACGCAAGAAAGTCAAGTCGCCGCCGGCCATCTCACCGACCGGCAGCTCCACGTCCATCTACAGTGGAGGCAGCTCCTCCATCGAATGGACTACCACGGGGACTTCGCTGGAGATGCAAGGCACACGTGTAACACGCACCCAGTACGGCTTCCGCACTCTACAGGAGTCATCCGCCAAAATGTGCCTCAAAGTCACCGGATTCCCGTTGCCCGACATCACTTGGTCAGTTATGAATATCAAAATGGTACCAAATATCATTACCCGGTCAAAAATTTTATGCCTAAATTATTCTCAGACTCGCGATCCTTTTCAAATATTCATTTAAATTACTATATTACGTATTACCTATATGTACATACCTACATACATATGTAATTTGTTCAGGTACAAGGACGGTGTGCTATTGAAGGAGGTTTGAAAAATCGGATTATAATGGATTTTGCGCATAAAATGGCCAAATTTGAGGACGAACGGCACACATTCTATTCGGACGAGGATGGCTTTTTCGCTCTAACCATCGACCCAGTGCAGGTGGAGGACACCGGGCGCTACAGCTGCCAGGCCACCAACGAGTACGGCCAGGCAAGCACGTCGGCTTTCTTCCGTGTGATAAAAGGCAAGCAGCAACATTGTTCAGCAACATTGTTACTTAGATCCTTACGGATTAAAATCTTGAAATTAGTTGAAGCAAGTCAATACATCAATAGTGGCTTTTAACTACCTTTACCTATATTTGCAAGTGGATTAATTCACTACTGGTGTACTGGTAGTAAGTTTTCAAAATTTTCTCCTTACGTGGTAGAAAAATAAAATATAAAATTATGTATGAGGAAGAACTGTCAACTGTCAAGCGTCATTTATTTCATGTTCATAGTATTCATAGGTAGGTAGGTAGGTATTTATCTCAAATATAATTTAGCATTATGTTTATTCAATGAGGATACTACTAGGTACTACTAGTATCTAGGTATCTACTATGAGAATGCGAGGGGATTAATTCCGTACCAAATAAGTGAAAAGCGTACCAAATTAGTTGAAAAACGTACCAATAGAAGGGAATACTACAAGGGAATAGAAGGGGGACAATATATATTTGGTACGTTTTTCAACTAATTTGGTACGGAATTAACCTTTTCCGATTTTACATATCTAGGAAAAATCAATATTCAAAAATAATTCCAAATCGCTTTTTCTACCATTTTTGGTAGCGAATTAATCTTATCCGATCCAAACTAGTTTTACGTCAAATTCGTATGTCCTTTGACTTTCGACTATGGCCTGTATTTTCTAAATTCTTAGCAAATCTTTTGCATTTTGATTTGCTGTTATTTAATTACGCAATTAGTGATAGCTATTTTGTCATTATTTCAGTTGAGAAGGAATCGGCACCACCAAGTTTTTTGAGTACGCTATCAGATAAGTCCACAAAAGAGGGCGAGGTGGTCACGTTCGAGTGCGAAGTAGATGGCTGGCCAGAGCCTGGTTAGCTTTTCGGAACTTGATTCGACTTGCCAAAAATACATTTCGACATTTTTGCAGAATTGCTCTGGCTCGTGGACGAGCAGCCGCTGCGCCCGTCCGCCGACTTCCGCATCCAGTACGACGGCCAAAAAGCGCGCCTTGAGATTCGTGATGCACAGCCCGACGACACAGGCACGTACGCAGTGAAAATCACCAATGAATACGGCACTGTCGAATCCAAGTGCCATTTGAACGTGGCACCCGATCCAGACAAGAACCATGTGCCGCCAGAGTTTCAGGCAAGAATGATTTTGAAAATCGATCAAATATTTAGTAAACCCATACCGCATTAGGCAATATGATTTTATGAATTTTATTTTCATGGATTTCAGGCAACTATTGAGGACGTGGAGTGCAACGAGGGTGACACCGTCAAGTTCAAGGCTGTGCTAACCGGCGATCCACAGCCGGATGTCGTCTGGTACATCAACGGCGTTCCATTGACCGCATCGGAAAAGGTTCATTTATTTCACCTAAATTTAACGTATAAAAATAAAAATGAAGTGCCGAGAGAATTAAACTCTCATTCTAAAAGAAGCGGGCTCTTTATTAGGAGTTTTTTGCTTCGTATCCGTTGAAGACCGCTTAATGTACCTAGTTCTTTAGATCAAATTCATCAATGAGGACGGCATTTGCCTGCTGACCATCAAGGACATTAGCCGCCACTTTGACGGCACTGTCACCTGCCAGGGCAAGAACCGCCTCGGGTCGGGCAGTTGTGAGGCTCGATTGCGCGTCCGAGTCCCGCCGGTTCCGCCCCAATTTGAACAAGCGCTCGAAGATCGTATGTGCACCGAGAACGGCACATGCACGTTCGATGTTGACGTGATCGGATGGCCAGACGTTGGGAATACCTTAATTTTTTGAGCCTAAATTTTGTTGACATTTTCCAGCCAAAACTGGAGTTCTTTTTGCGAGGTCGCGCCCTGGTGCACGGTCAAGATGGCGTGGACATTCGCCAAATTGTCGAAGGACACTACCGCCTGACCATTTCTAATTGCCAAATTGATGCGCACGATGGCGAAGTGCTGGCTCGGGCCACCAACGAGCATGGTCATTTATCATTTGTGTTTAAAAAAATTCCAAATCTTCTGGCTTATCATTTGAGGCCAAGCCGAAAGTCGTGCTCGCCTCACGATCGAACCGGAGGAGGAGGAGAGTCGCAGTGCGCCAACATTCATCAAGGACATTGAAGACCAGGTGAGAGTGAAAAAATGAAAATTCTAAAATTCAAGGACCAAGCTTTAAAATTATGACATTTTTACAGACGGTAAAGCAAGGCGAGCATGCCATGTTTGACACTGTGGTGCGCGGTTCTCCTCGGCCCAGCGTCAGCTGGTGGCTAAATGGGCAGCGCCTAGAGGAGAGCACACCCGGGGTGGTGGCCATCCAACAGTCGGAAGAAGGGGCGGTTCACAAAATAGTGCTCGACTCCAACCAATGCATGGGCACCGTCCTCTGCAGGTGAGTGAGAGTGTTTTGCAAAACTGTAGGCTAGAATATACTATAATGCGGGACTTGGTCTATCGAACTAATACAGTGATAATTATAAAAATACGATTGCGAGGCTTAATTCACGCAGAGCCGAGAATCCGATTGGCCGCTTTGAAACCAAAGCGTGCATGGTGGTGACACCGGCAGAGAAGCAGAAGAAAGCGCCCGTGTTCCGACAACCACTTTCGGACAACATGGCGACAGAAGGTGCCAGTGTTGTATTCGAGGTGACCGTCGAGGCTGAGCCGCCTGCTCAGTTCCGGTGGAGTCTGAATGGCGTCGTACTCACCGAATCGTCGCGCATCAATCTACGTGAATTTGAAGGTGAGAGAGGTGGTGATTTCCCCTGAACATGAAGGAATTGTGAGCAAAGAGGTGGATTTTTTAGCCTAAATCTATGCAAGCTTAAAGTTTAAGCATACGTCTAAGCTAAAAATGTTTAAGACACTAGGAAGCAGAGAAATATTGATTTATGAGAGGCTGTGCGATTTACCTATTTATTTATTTTCAGGCAGCTCCAAACTGGAGCTTAGCGAATGCCGTCTGGAAGATGCTGGGCAGATTGAGTGCACAGCGGTAGCGTATCATTTATCTTTTTCCATTTTATCTACTTACATTATTTTTTTAGACTAACTCAGAAGGCCAAGCACAAACCAGTGCTCGTTTCAATGTGCAACGGCGCCCGAAGGCGCCTCAAATTAACCAGCGGCCTGGCACCGTACAAGTGGAGAAAGGCGAACAGGCGGTGTTTGTTGTGAGCGCTGACGCAATGCCACCACCTGAGTTCACATGGTGAGTAAGGCAAAGTTGTGTCGTTATTTGCTCGGGTGAATGCAAAAGTTGTTTTAAAATCAAGTTTACTTTTAATCGCCTTTTTGCGTCAGGACTGTTGGCGGGCGTCGAGTGTTCGCCTCGACGGAGGGTGCACGTGTCGAGGGCGATGACACCGCATGCACTTCACGCCTCTTTTTGGACACTCACAAATTTGGCGAAAGCGCTCCAGTATTGATTAGTGCCGAGAACCGCTATGGCCGGGATGAGTGCAGCGCACGCCTGATCGTTGTGGAGCCGTTGCCAGCGCCGCCCACAAAAAAGGGCCGCTTCTCTGATGAGGAGGAATCCACAACGGAATCCACTCAAATCACCCAATTACAACAGAATGTGCAGCTGAGCTCACAAAATGCCGTTGAAATGGCTGCACAACAACAAAATGTGCCTGACCAAATTGTGCCGATGGACGGTGTTCAGTTCCAGCAGCAGACTCCAGGCGAGACGGGGCAAAGTTTGGAGCTTATTACTACCTATTTTACAGAGACAAATGTTCTATTTGCTGGAGAAGCCAAACAAAAGCCATCATTCAAAAAACCATTGGAACAATGCGTGGAGTGTAAAGCGGACGAACCAATTGTCTTGGAGGTGCAGGTGGACAGCGCCAATAAAATGCACTGGTTCATTAATGATGAACCGCTTGAGGTAAGGAATAATGACTAGTATATGTTGGAGAGAAAATGAATTCCTCAGAATGGTAAGAATGGGATACGGATCGAGGAACGGTTGGAAGAGAGTGAAGGCTACAGCCGGCTGATCATCGACAATGTTCGACCGGACTGCGTCAACATTCGCGTGGAGGCGGAAAATGAGGCCGGCAAAATAGAGAGTCAATGCCAAATGCACGTGGCACCAACATCATCAAGTGGGCCTAGTGCGCCGCGAATTGTGCAACAGCTCTCGCAAACCATCAACGTTAAGGTTGATTTCTTCCTATTACTTGCTATATTTGTTTCCTCCGTGGTGGAAAATTGGGCATCTTTACCCCGTTTTTTAAGGAAGGTGAATCCTTTGAACTTCTCGCTGTGATCACCGGCAATCCGGTTCCCACGGTCAAATGGCTGTTGAACGACGAAGTTGTTGGGGAGCAAGGCGATGAAAATGTGCAAATCACCAGCACGCCGGGAGGCCAACAAACGTTGCGTGTTCAGGTCGGTAAAAACAAGCCTTTGGATTTTTACTCTGATCACGAATCACAAATTCAGGCTTCTAGCGCAGCACGTCATAATGGCCGTGTGGTGCTGCAAGCAGAGAATGGGGAAGGCTGCGCTGAGTCGCAAGCACAAGTGACGGTGGAGGCGCGACCAGGACCACCATATTTCACCCGCGAGCCACAAGACCACGCAGTGTGCGACGACGTGGATTCGGTGAAATTTTCAGCAATAGTGCACGGCAATCCGACTCCTAGCGTGCATTGGTGAGTAGGAAAGCATCACACAAAAATAAAAACCCGATATTAAGTTTTTTGGTTTGAGTGTCTCATCTTTTTTTTTTCAATCAAAATTTCAATTTTTAAAACCAAATCTATTGTATTATATAATAGATTTTTATGCCACTTTTTTGTAGGTTCCTCAAAGGAGAAACACTGATCCCCAGCGAGCATGTACGAGTCAAACATGAACCGTTAACCGGTAAAACATCTATTCGGCTGATGCATCCGAGCTGTGAGCAGAGCGGTGCGGTTGAAGTGTGCAAGTTCCCATTTTCTCATGTTACTAAAATTCACTCTATTTGTTGGTTCGCGCGGAAAATGTTCACGGGCGCGCCGAGGCTGGTGCCAAACTGGCAGTGGAGAAGAAGGCAAGTCGAAGGAATAAAATTTGGGCATTATACCTAATATATTGTATATTAAAAACTAAATTAAAATTGGTCTGAGAGATTCAAAGAAATCGCCATTTACAGGCGGAGTTACCACGATTCAACACAGAGTTGGTGGATCGCCAAGTGACCGAAGGTGACAACGTGCGCTACATCGCGCGCATTGAGGCGCAACCGGAACCCGAAGTGCAATGGACTCTGAATGGAGAACTGCTCGTCAATGCTGAGTAAGTGTAGTGTTTATTTTCCTCTTTCAATTTGAAGCTTCAGTACCCACAAAATTGTGTGGGATGTGGGTTCTGGGTTGGGAATCAATGTCAATTTGTTTTAGCCAATAAAGCGTGAAACCGGATCTTTCTTTGTGTTTAGGTTTTCCGTTTGTTGCGCAAGCAAAGCGCAAACAGAATACAAAAAATGGAGAAATATTTTCCCTTTGCTCCATCGCCTATGATTGATTTTTCTTTTCAGCAACGTGAAAATTGGCGCGCAAGGCGGCGTCCACACGCTCGAACTTTCCGACGTCCGCACAGATCAAGCGGGCGAAATCGCGTGCACTGCACGCAACGCTGCCGGATCAAAGCGTCAGAACGCCCAGTTAGCTGTCAAAGAACACGGCCAGGCACCCACCTGGGTGCGCCATTTGGAAGTGAGTGTGAAGGAGCGTTTGAAGTTTGAATGTTTGAAACAAACAGACCCTATAAACGGGCTCATCTCAATCATTATTTTTTGTGCCAGGATCGCTTAGTGGAGGAGAACCAGACGTTGGCGATGGAGGCACAGCTGGCGCCCGGCTGCAAGCCGAAGCCGGAGGTGCATTGGCTCAAAGACGGTCAGCCATTGGTTAGCAACGAGCGCGTCAAGCTAAGCGAGGCGATGCAAGGCGAAGTGCACCGACTGACCATTGTGCGTGCCGAAATGGGCGACAAAGGAAAAATCACACTGCAGGCCGAGAACAAGTTCGGCACAACAGGTGTGTTGAAAAACGAAAAATAGGTAACCGCGATTGAATGAATCTTTCTTTGTTTCTGCATTTTACCTATACATAGGCAACACAAAACAGCCACTTGCTTATTTGCTGCTGTTTCTATCTATTGACGGGATTATAATGTAGCTGTATATAATCAAGATTGATTTCCAACTCCCTTGCTCTCTTCTTTCCCCCCGAAAATTCCCCTCTCTAACGGCTATGATAAACAACAATTGCCGTAGTGGTGTCCATGGGCCATTTTCACGCTGATCCGCGATCCAATCGATGGCCCAAACGCACCTCTAGCTGCTGCCAGAGCGGCGACTTATCCAGCTCATTGGCTCATTTTCCCTTCCCCTCACTTACTCATTTGTTTCAGAGTCGTCAGCGAGCGTGGGCGTCAAAAAGCGTATGGCGCAGAAAAAGCCGGAGTTCCTGTCGGAGCTGGGCCCGCTCATCGTGACAGAAGGTGACTCGTTGAACGCGCGAGTGCTCATCAGTGGCGATCCGACCCCATACACAAAATGGTAAAAATATTTAAATCCAAGTAGCAATGGAAAAATTAAAATAATTCTACCAAACAGGTACATCAACAACCAGATGGTCTACCAGACTGAAGACGTGGAAATGACAGCTCAGGGCGGTGTCTACAAACTAGTGATCCACGGTTGCACACGCGACATGAGCGGCAAAATCAAATGCGTGGCCGGCAACCGCATGGGCGAGGCGAGCATCGAAGGCCAACTCACGGTTACGGCGCCGGTGCCGGTGGAGTTTGAGACGGCGTTATGCGACGCCACATGCCGTGAGGGCGACACGTTGAAGCTGAAGGCAGTGCTGCTTGGAGAGCCAATGCCCGATGTCACATGGTTCATCAACGGCAAAAAGTTGGAGGAGTCGCAGAACATCAAAATCCACGCGGACCAGGGTACCTACACAGTCACCATCAAGGACATCACAATGGACTACGCGGGCCTTGTTGTGTGTGAGGCAGTCAACGAGTACGGCAAGGTGAGGCAAAGAAAGTTCAACCATATATGTTTTATTTGTCAGGCATCCTCGCAAGCGACACTGAAGGTGCTGCCCCGCGGTGAGCCTCCTGACTTCCTCGAATGGTTGAGCAACGTGCGCGCTCGACAAGGCTCACAGGTACGCAATCGAACTATACGCAAATAATTTTCGATTGCTTGATCAGGTGCAACACAAAGTGGTGTACACGGGCGATCCACGTCCCCTGATCACGTGGTACATCAACGGCCAAGTGGTGCGCGATTCGGAGACAATCAGCATCCAGACCGACGAAAAGACTTCCGTATTGACCATCCGCAGCTTTGACGCGGTGAGGCACGTTGGAGAAATCATTTGCAAGGCGGAAAATGATGCCGGAGAAGTGTCGTGCACAGCGAACATGGCGGTAAGTGTGAGATCATTATTTTTACCTTCAATTTCGATACGCAGACTTACACATCGGACATGTTCACGGAGTCAGACTCGCAAGCGGAAGAGCAACAAGACGACTTCCTGGACGCAGAAAAGGAAACCTTCCGCACGCCGACGCCGATCATGGCGCCGGCATTCATCACCAAGATCAAGGATACGCGAGCGCAGCGGGGGCATCAGGCCATCTTTGAGTGTGTGGTACCAGACACAAAGGGCGTTTGCTGCAAATGGCTCAAGGACGGCAAAGAGATTGAGCTAATCGCGCGCATTCGCGTCCAATTGCAAACCATCGAAGGCTTCACTACAAGTGAGCTGGTCATTGACCAAGTGGAACCGGAGGACGCCGGAAAGTACACCGTGGTCGTGGAGACAGTGGCTGGCGCTGCACAATGCGAAGCAGAACTTGTCGTTGTTGGTGAGTTGATCAAAAACGCACAAATTGAAGCAAAAATGCTAATCAAATGATGAAATGACCGCTATTCTGCGCAGAGACACTGGACAAACCGGTGGAGAAGGCGCCCGAGTTCATTGTACAGCTGCAGGACAAAGTGGTGCACGAAAGCGATCGCTGTAGTTTCGAATGCAAAGTGAGTGCGCTGCCAGAGGCAACGATCAGCTGGTATCGCGGCGAGCAGCTACTAGTGGAAGAGATGCACAAAGTGCGCATCGAGAGTTCTAGCGGCGGGGTGCAACGGCTGATCATCGACAGCGCTGAAATGACGCACGAAGGCCAATACCGTTGCGTGGCACAAAATCATGTTGGCAGTGCACAAACTGCGGCCAATCTGCGCGTCGAAAGTAAGTGCATGCAATTATGCTGTTGAATTGCTGACTAGCTAGCCGCACACACATACACACGCTTCAATTGCTCTTTCCAACTCAGCGTTGCACCACCCTGGATCGTCACTAGTCAAAATATCGAATTTTCGTAATATAAATCAAATAAAAAAAAAACGAACTACTACAATAGTACTCCTAAATATTTTCTAAACTTTAAGCATTCTAGTATGAAATCAATGACGACAGTGAACCAAGGACACTGATTTTTTGCATGATTTTTCCTGATTATGATTGGAATATGGGACCAGGCATAGAATGCACACCTAATTCAAATATTTTGCACTATCACTCACTCCCCACACACAATGTGCCCTCTGTGTTTTCAGCAGCTGCGAATAGAGGGTCGCCGCTTAGGCGCCGTCTGCTGCTGTTCCTCTTTCTGTCGTGAAATTTTCTCTTGTGTTGCTGTCTCAATCTGTCGTCGCACATCTGGCGCAGCAGCGAGAAGCGCTCTGAATGACTGGAAAAGGGTTAGCATAGAATGAAGAGTTCATCATTATTTTTCAAGGCGATTTGATCATTGGCGGCGTATTCCCGGTGCACTTGTAAAACCGTATGGACGCAAAAGAAGCGTGTGTAAAAAGTTAGGTATAAGACTAAGTAATGAGCTAATGAGTATTGATGTTTGTGTCTGGTCTCTCGATTCTTGATATTCTTGTGTTGGTGCTGTGCATTCCGCGTTCGTCAGCTCTATGATTGGACATGGAACAGTGGGCAATTTGCAGATTTAAGCACGTTTGTTTTTTGAGGGAGAGGAGAGGCAGATTTCGGGTTTTGACCAGATTTTGGCCAAATTCTTGCTTAATTGGGCTCAATAGAGCCTAAAATACGATTTGAAATCGAAAATCTGGTCAAAACCCTATCGTTTTTTGAGTTTGAACTTTTTGGTTGAATTTGTCTAAAAATTGGAATCGCTCAAAATGATCGGGTTTTGACCAGATTTTGGCCAAATTCTTGCTTAATTGGGCTCAATAGAGCCTAAAATACGATTTGAAATCGAAAATCTGGT